>JBAMAZ010000198.1:0-15753 GCA_037043665.1 Drosophila differens
AATTAATTTTATTAATTAAAGAAATTTAGAAATAGCAATATTAAAAAGTATAGATTAAATTGGTGCCAGCAATCGCGGTTATACTAATTATACAAATAAATTTTTTCAGGAAAAGTTAAATTGATGTTGATAAATTAAATAAAATTAAATTTATTAAGTGAAATTTTAAATTTAAATTTTTTATAAATAAATTAATTGAAACTTAAAAATTTTAATAAAAAACTAGGATTAGATACCCTATTATTTAAAATGTAATTTTAAACACTTAAGTAGTAATAGTTATGTTCTTGAAACTTAAAAAATTTGGCGGTATTTTAGTCTATCCAGAGGAACCTGTTTTGTAATCGATATTCCACGATGGACCTTACTTAAATTTGTAATCAGTTTATATACCGTCGTTATCAGAATATTTTATAAGAATAATAATATTCAATAATTTTAATTAAAATTTATATCAGATCAAGGTGTAGCTTATATTTAAGTAATAATGGGTTACAATAAATATATTTAAACGGATAAAGTTATGAAAAAATTTTTAAAGGTGGATTTGGTAGTAAAATTATAAAGATTAATAATTTGATTTTAGCTCTAAAATATGTACACATCGCCCGTCGCTCTTATTATTAAGGTAAGATAAGTCGTAACATAGTAGATGTACTGGAAAGTGTATCTAGAATGACAATTTAAAGCTTATTTAGTAAAGCATTTCATTTACATTGAAAAGATTTTTGTGCAAATCAATATAGGTTGATTAAATTTTATTTATTAATTTTGTTGATTTTAATTTAAAATATTAAAAATAATTATATAAAAAAAAGTTTTAGTATTGTTTAAAGAAAAAATAAATTTAATAATAGTTTAATAGTATTGTAAAAGAAAATTGAAATAATTTGAAAAATTTTTATGGTAAAAGAAAATTTAATTTATTGTACCTTGTGTATCAGTGTTTATTAAATAAAAAATATTTAATTTATTTTTCTCGATTTTAAAAGAGTTAATATAATATAAAAGTTAATGTGATAAAATTATTTTAAATATTATATTAGAAATGAAATGTTATTCGTTTTTAAAGGTATCTAGTTTTTCAAGAAATGAATTAAATTCAGAAATTATAAATTTATTTAAAAATTTTATTAATTAAATAATTTATAATTTTAATATTTTATGGGATAAGCTATAAAATAAATTTTTAAAAATAATAAATAAAATTTAATAAGTATATGCTTAGAATTAGCAATTGCTTATAATTATGTTATAATTTATTTTATAAATTAAATTATTTATTAAATTTTAAGTATTTATTGAAATATTAATTTTAATTTTTAAAATTAAGTAATAATGATAAAATTAGTATATTTATATTGTAGAAATAAATTTAAATGAAAAGTTTATGTAAAGAATTCGGCAAAAATAATGTTCGCCTGTTTAACAAAAACATGTCTTTTTGAAATAAATTTAAAGTCTGACCTGCCCACTGAAAATTTTAAATGGCCGCAGTATTCTAACTGTGCAAAGGTAGCATAATCATTAGTCTTTTAATTGAAGGCTGGAATGAATGGTTGGACGAGATATTAACTGTTTCATTTGAATTTTTTATAGAATTTTATTTTTTAGTCAAAAAGCTAAAATAAATTTAAAAGACGAGAAGACCCTATAAATCTTTATATTTTATTTATTTTAATTGTAAAGATTAGTTTTATTATTATAAATTAAAATATTTTATTGGGGTGATATTAAAATTTAAAAAACTTTTAATTTTTAAAACCATTGATTTATGAATAATTGATCCATTAATAATGATTAAAAATTTAAGTTACTTTAGGGATAACAGCGTAATTTTTTTGGAGAGTTCATATCGATAAAAAAGATTGCGACCTCGATGTTGGATTAAGATATAATTTTGGGTGTAGCCGTTCAAATTTTAAGTCTGTTCGACTTTTAAATTCTTACATGATCTGAGTTCAAACCGGCGTAAGCCAGGTTGGTTTCTATCTTTAAAAAATTATAATATTTTAGTACGAAAGGACCAAATATTAAAATAATTATATTTTTAATAAGAATATTATTAATTTAAATACTATTTTGGCAGATTAGTGCAATAAATTTAGAATTTATTTATGTGATTTATATCACAAATAGTACTTGTTTTATATAGAATTAATTATATCATTAATTGGAAGTTTGTTATTAGTTATTTGTGTACTAGTAAGAGTAGCTTTTTTAACATTATTAGAACGTAAAGTTTTAGGTTATATTCAAATTCGTAAGGGGCCCAATAAAGTGGGTTTAATAGGAATTCCTCAACCATTTTGTGATGCAATTAAATTATTTACAAAAGAACAAACTTATCCTTTGTTATCAAATTATTTAAGATACTATATTTCTCCAATTTTATCTTTATTTTTGTCTTTAATTGTATGAATGTGTATACCATTTTTTGTTAAATTATATTCATTTAATTTAGGGGGGTTATTTTTTTTATGTTGTACGAGTTTAGGTGTTTACACTGTTATAGTGGCGGGTTGGTCATCTAATTCTAATTATGCGTTATTAGGAGGTTTACGGGCGGTTGCTCAAACTATTTCTTATGAAGTTAGTTTGGCTTTAATTTTATTATCTTTTGTATTTTTAATTGGGGGGTATAATTTGTTAAATTTTTATTATTTTCAAATTTATATTTGATTTTTATTTATTTTATTTCCTTTGGCTTTAGTTTGATTAACAATTTCATTGGCGGAAACTAATCGGACTCCTTTTGATTTTGCTGAAGGTGAATCAGAGTTAGTGTCAGGGTTTAATGTAGAGTACAGAAGAGGGGGTTTTGCTTTAATTTTTTTAGCAGAATATGCTAGAATTTTATTTATAAGAATATTATTTTGTGTAATTTTTTTAGGGGGGGATGTTTTTAATTTGTTATTTTATTTAAAATTAATATTTATTTCTTTTGTATTTATTTGGGTTCGGGGCACTTTACCTCGTTTTCGTTATGATAAATTAATATATTTGGCTTGAAAATGTTTTTTATCTTTTTCATTAAATTATTTATTATTTTTTATTGGTTTTAAAATTTTATTATTTTCTTTTTTGTTGTGAATTTAATTTAGTAAAGTTAATAGAAAATAAAATTTCTATCTTATGTTTTCAAAACATAAGCTTATTCAAGCTCATTAACTAATTCAATAAATTATCTCATCATTTAGTTATTAATGGGTTAATTATATAGTATAAAAAATAAATAAAAGTTAAAATTTGTCCAAGTAAAACGTAAGGTTCTTCTACAGGTCGGGCTCCGATTCAAGTTAATAAGATTACTGTAACTACTATAATTCAAAATAAAATTTGGTTAATTGGGTAAAATTGGATTCCCCGGAATTTTCTTAAATTATAAAAAGGTAAAATTGCAAGAATTGCAATTGAGAGAACTAGGGCAATCACTCCTCCTAATTTATTAGGAATTGATCGTAGGATGGCATATGCAAATAAAAAATATCATTCAGGTTGAATATGGGCTGGGGTAACAAGAGGGTTAGCTGGAATAAAATTATCGGGATCTCCTAATAAGTTAGGTCTGATTAAAACTAAAGAAATTAATAAAAAAGTTATAATAATAAATCCTACAATGTCTTTGTAAGTAAAGTATGGGTGAAATGGAATTTTGTCAATATTTGAATTTAAACCAATTGGGTTATTTGAACCTGTTTGGTGAAGAAATAATAAGTGAATTATAGTTATTGCTAAAACAATAAAAGGTAAAATAAAGTGAAATGTAAAAAATCGTGTTAAAGTAGCATTATCAACAGCAAATCCTCCTCACACTCATTGTACTAAATCAATTCCTAGGTAAGGAACAGCTGATAAAAGGTTAGTAATAACAGTTGCTCCTCAAAAAGATATTTGTCCTCAAGGTAAAACATAGCCTATAAAGGCAGTTCCTATTACTAAAAATAGTAAAATTACTCCAATTATTCATGTAGGTGTAAATAAGTAAGATCCGTAGTATATTCCACGACCTACATGGAGGTAAATACAAATAAAAAAAAAGAAGCACCGTTGGCGTGTAATGTTCGGAGTAATCATCCGTAGTTTACGTCACGACAAATATGGTTTACTCTGTGAAAAGCTAATCTTACATCTGCTGTGTAATGTATTGCTAAAAATAGCCCTGTTAGAATTTGGATAATTAAACAAAGGCCTAAAAGAGATCCAAAATTTCATCATCTAGAAATATTAACGGGGGCGGGTAAATCTACTAAAGCATTATTAGCAATTTTAAATAGGGGGTGGGAAGATCGTAAAGGTTTGTTCATTAATTTATAATTCGTAAAGGTCCTTTAAATATTTTAGTGATTTTAACAACAACAATTAATGTAATTAATAGATAGTTTATTAATAAAATTGTTATAAAATTTGTGGGAAAATTATATAATTTATTTAAAGATAAAGAATTTTCTGAAATATAAGAATAAAGTTTTTGGATACTTTCTATTTCGTTGTTTATAAGAAAAAATGTGGTTGAATTTTTATCAATGATAAATGAAATTAGGGTTAATAAAAAAATTATTGATAAAGAAATTAAAGATAGTTTTATAGATAAATTAAATATTTCATTAGAAGCTAAAGATGTTACATAAATAAATAAGACAAGTATTCCCCCCAAGAAAATTAAAAATAAAATATAAGAAAATCAAAATGTTTTAGTTATTAAACCTGAAATTAAACAAATTAAAATAGTTTGGATTAATAAAGTTAAACCTATAGCTAAAGGGTGAATTATATTAATAAAAATAATTGAAGTTATAAAAATTATTGAATAAAGAGTTAATTGAAAAATATCAAGAGGTAGTTTATTTAAAATATTAATTTTGGGGATTAATGAAAAAGAAATTCTTTTCTCTTGAAGTTTTAAAAAAATGATTTTTATTTTTGATTTACAAGACCAATGTTTTTATTAAACTATTAAAACTAATGATTATAATTTTGTATTGAGGTCTTCCTATGATTTTATTTATTATAGGTTTATTTTGTTTTGTTTCTAATCGAAAACATTTACTTTCTATACTATTAAGTTTGGAGTTTCTTGTTTTAATTTTATTTTTTTATTATTTATTTATTTAAATATATTAAACTATGAAAATTATTTTAGAATAATATTTCTAACATTTAGAGTTTGTGAAGGAGCGTTAGGGTTATCAATTTTGGTCTCAATAATTCGGACCCATGGAAATGATTATTTTCAATCTTTTAGAATTATATAATGTTAAAATTAGTATTTTTTTTATTGTTTTTATCTCCATTGTGTTTTATTAATAATATATATTGAACGGTACAGATTTTGTTATTTTTTATAAGTTTTATTTTTTTATTAATAAATAGCTTTTCTAATTATTTTTCTATAGTCTCCTATTATTTAGGATGTGATATACTATCATACGGTTTAATTTTACTTTCCTTGTGAATTTGTTCATTAATATTATTAGCTAGTGAAAGAGTTAACAAGTACAATAATTATAGAAATTTATTTTTATTAAATATTGTGGTTTTATTATTGTTGCTTGTTTTAACTTTTAGAAGAATAAGATTGTTTATATTTTATTTATTTTTTGAAAGAAGTTTAATTCCTACATTATTTTTAATTTTAGGTTGAGGGTATCAACCTGAACGTTTACAAGCTGGGATTTATTTATTATTTTATACTTTATTGGTTTCTTTACCTATATTAATTGGAATTTTTTATTTAATAAATAAAATGGGTACAATAAATTTTTATCTTATAAATAATTTTATATTTAATTATGATTTATTATATTTTTGTTTAATATGCGCTTTTTTAGTAAAAATACCAATATTTTTAGTTCATTTGTGATTGCCTAAGGCTCATGTTGAAGCTCCAGTGTCGGGATCTATAATTTTAGCTGGGATTATACTAAAATTAGGTGGGTATGGTATATTGCGTGTTATTTCTTTGCTACAATTAATAAATTTAAAATTTGGTTTTATTTGAGTTAGAATTAGATTAGTCGGGGGGGTTTTAGTTAGATTGGTTTGTTTACGGCAAACGGATTTAAAAGCTTTAATTGCTTATTCTTCTGTAGCACATATAGGAATTGTTTTAGCTGGCCTTTTAACAATATCTTATTGAGGTTTATGCGGTTCTTATAGATTAATAATTGCTCATGGTTTATGTTCTTCTGGGTTATTTTGTTTAGCAAATGTTTCTTATGAACGGTTAGGCAGACGAAGTTTATTAATTAATAAGGGGATATTAAATTTTATGCCTGCGATAGCTTTATGATGATTTTTATTAAGTTCAGCTAATATAGCCGCTCCGCCCACTTTAAATTTATTAGGAGAAATTTCTTTATTAAATAGAATTGTGTCTTGATCGTGGGTATCAATAATTATATTATCATTATTGTCATTTTTTAGTGCTGCTTATACCCTGTATTTATATTCTTTCAGTCAACATGGGAAAATTTTTTCTGGGGTTTATTCTTTTAGAGGAGGTAAAATTCGTGAATATTTATTAATAATTTTACATTGGTTGCCTTTAAATTTATTAATTATGAAAAGTGATATGTGTTTATTATGATTGTATTTAAATAGTTTAATAAAAATACTAATTTGTGGTGTTAGTGATATGAAATAGTTCATTTTAAATCGTGAAATATTTATCAATTTGTAGAATTAGATTTTTAAATTTAATTTTTATTAGAATAACATGTTTTGTTTTGAGTATAAATTTTATATTAAATAATATAGTTTATTTTATTGAATGAGAAGTAGTTTCATTAAATTCTATATCAATTGTAATAACATTTTTGTTTGATTGAATAAGTTTGTTATTTATGTCTTTTGTTTTAATAATTTCTTCTTTAGTAATTTATTACAGAAAAGAATACATAAGTAGAGATGTTAATATTAATCGGTTTATTATATTAGTTCTTATATTTGTTTTGTCAATAATATTATTAATTATTAGACCTAATTTAGTAAGAATTTTATTAGGATGGGATGGATTAGGTTTAGTCTCTTATTGTTTAGTTATTTATTTCCAAAATGTTAAGTCTTATAATGCCGGGATATTAACAGCCCTATCAAATCGAATTGGTGATGTTGCTTTATTATTAGCTATTGCTTGAATGTTAAATTATGGGGGGTGAAATTATGTATTTTATTTAGAAGTTATACAAAATGAATTTGAAATATTAATTATTGGGGCGTTGGTTATATTAGCCGCTATAACTAAAAGAGCTCAAATTCCCTTTTCTTCATGGTTACCCGCGGCAATAGCAGCTCCAACACCAGTTTCTGCTTTAGTTCATTCATCAACATTAGTGACAGCTGGGGTTTATTTATTAATTCGATTTAATATTCTTTTAGTTAATTCATGGTTAGGTCAGTTATTGCTTTTATTATCTGGGTTAACTATATTTATGGCAGGGTTAGGGGCTAATTTTGAATTTGATTTAAAAAAAATTATTGCTTTGTCAACTTTGAGACAATTGGGGTTAATAATAAGAATTTTATCTATAGGGTTTTATAAATTAGCTATATTTCATTTATTAACTCATGCTTTATTTAAAGCTTTGTTATTTATATGTGCAGGAGCAATTATTCATAATATAAATAATTCCCAGGATATTCGGTTGATAGGGGGCTTAAGAATTCACATACCTTTAACTTCTGCTTGTTTTAACGTGTCAAATTTGGCTTTATGTGGAATACCTTTTTTAGCAGGGTTTTATTCTAAGGATATAATTTTAGAAATTGTTATAATTAGAAATGTAAATTTATTTTCTTTTTTTTATACTTTTTTTCAACTGGTTTAACGGTTTGTTATTCTTTTCGGTTAGTGTTTTATTCAATAACTGGGGATTTAAATTGTATAAGTTTAAATTTATTAAATGATGAAGGTTGAATTATACTGCGGGGTATAATTGGCCTGTTAATTATAAGTATCGTTGGTGGGAGTATATTAAATTGGTTAATTTTTTTAACTCCTCCAATAATTTGTTTACCCTTGGAGATAAAACTATTAACTTTATTTGTTTGTATTGCAGGGGGATTATTAGGGTATATAATTTCTTTAACAAAATTGTATAGTTTAAATAAATCTTTAATAATATATAATACAACAAATTTTATAGGGGGTATGTGATTTATGCCTTTTATAAGAACATATGGCATTATTTTTTACCCTTTAAATTTAGGACAAATTGTGAGAAAAAGATTTGATCAGGGTTGGTCAGAATATTTTGGGGGTCAGCATTTGTATAATAAATTAATAAATTATTCTCAAACTTTATTTTTAATGCATAATAATAATTTAAAAATTTATTTGCTGTTATTTGTATTTTGAATTTTAATTTTGTTTAATTTTTTATTATTTTTGTACCCAAATAGCTTATACTTAGAGTATGACATTGAAGATGTTATGGAGATTAATTAATCTTTGGGTATTTGTGAATTAAAATTAGTAATTTATAAAAAAATTATTTTATTTTTACAATGAAAATGTAAAGTTTTATTTTAAACTATATAAATAGAAGTATAAATGGAATTTAACCATTAAAAGAAAAAAGTTAGCGGCTTTTACTTGATCACCATACTTCCTTAATTGGAGTTTATACTCAATTTTATCATTAACAGTGATAGACCTCTATTTTGGTTTCAATTAATAGAATAAGGGTAAATTTACCTAAGATTAGGTCGAAACTAATTGCAATTAATCGCTTCATATTCTATTTTATTTAAGGTAGATTGAAAAATCAATACTTTTTGAATGCAAATCAAATGTTATAATTAACTACAACCCCGTTAATTAGATCAATTTAGTATTCCTTGGTTTCACTCATGGTAAAGACCTACCAATAAAATTAGAATAAAAATTATAGATGTGGTTGATCAAATTAATAAATTTGAAAATTTAAAAATAATAATTATAGGTAAAATTAAAGCAATTTCTACGTCAAAAATTAAAAAAATAATTGTAATTAAAAAGAATCGTAAAGAAAATGGTAGCCGAGAAGATGACTTGGGATCAAATCCACATTCAAATGGTGAACTTTTTTCTCGGTCTACTAAAGTTTTTTTTGACAAAATTGAAGCTAAAATTATAACAATAAAAGAAATTGTTATAATAATTAAAGCGATAAATATAATTGAAAAAATTATCTATACTATTATTAATAGACCTTATGATTGGAAGTCAAATATACTTTTATACTATATAGATTTTAGAAATTATCCACCTCATCAGTAAATGGTAATATATAAAAATAATCATACTACATCAACAAAATGTCAGTATCAAGCTGCAGCTTCGAATCCAAAGTGATGATTTTTAGAAAAATGGTTATTTAAATGGCGTAATAAACAGACTAGTAAAAAAGTTGTTCCGATTAAAACATGAAGTCCATGGAATCCAGTGGCAATAAAAAATGTAGAGCCGTAAACTGAATCAGCAATTGTAAAAGGGGCTTCGATATATTCATAGGCTTGAAGAATAGAAAAATAAATTCCTAAAAGAACAGTAAAAAATAAGCCTTGTGTTGTTTGTGAATGATTACCTTCCATTAAGCTATGGTGAGCTCATGTAACGGTAACTCCTGAAGCCAATAAAATTGCAGTGTTTAAAAGAGGGATTTGAAATGGGTTGAAAGAAATAATTCCTATAGGGGGCCATGAAGCGCCTAATTCTACAGCTGGGGATAATCTTCTGTGAAAAAAAGCTCAAAAAAATCTAACAAAAAATAAAATTTCTGAAACAATAAATAAAATTATACCTCATCGTAAACCAATTGTGACTGCGTAAGTATGTAACCCTTGGTAAGTTCCTTCTCGGGAAACATCTCGTCATCATTGATAAACAGTTAAAATTGTAATAATATTTCCTAAAAAAATAAGGAAGTATCGTATTGGTGAAATCACTTGATTATACCTGAAACAGTTGTTATAGCTCCGATTGCCCCTGTTAAAGGTCAGGGACTGTAGTCAACTAAATGAAATGGGTGGTTGGCGTGTGTAGACATTAATGTATAAATTTTTAATTAACTTCTCTAGAGTATAAAGTTCTTAAAACTGCGAATACATAAGATTGGATTATAGCAACAGCAGATTCAAGAACTAATAGGGCAATTTGTCCGATCAATAAAAATGTAACTAATATATATGATATCGAAGGTCCTGTGTTTCCCAATAATGTTAATAATAAATGTCCTGCAATTATATTGGCAGTTAATCGAACAGCTAAGGTTCCTGGTCGAATTACATTTCTAATAGATTCAATACAGACTATAAAAGGTATAAGAATTGCGGGGGTTCCTTGAGGAACCAGGTGCGCGAATATATGTTGGGTATGATTAATTCATCCGTATAGTATAAATGAAAGTCATAGAGGTAGAGCTAACGTTAAAGTTAAAGTTAAATGACTTGTTCTTGTAAAAATATATGGGAATAATCCCATAAAATTATTAAATAAAATAAGAGAAAATAATGAGATAAAAATAAATGAGGAGCCATTGTGACCTGAGGGTCCTAAAAGGGTTTTAAATTCTTTGTGTAATGTGGAAAGAATAATATTTCAAAAAATATTATAACGTGAAGGTATTAATCAGTAAATTGAGGGGATTATTAAAAGGCCCAGAAAAGTTCTTAATCAATTTAAAGAAAGACCAAAAATTGCGGAGGGGTCAAATACAGAAAATAAATTTGTTATCATTTTCAATTTATTGAATTTAAGTTAATATTTTTTAACTCGTTAGATTTAGGGGAGGAGGGTATATAAGCATAGTAATTGATTGAACAAAATAAAATAAAAATAATTGAAAATAAAAAAAATAAAAGTAGTCATCTAATTGGAGCTATTTGTGGGATTAAAAAATATTAATAATTTAATAATTTTAGTTTGACATACTAATGTTATAATTTAACTAATTTTTTCATTAGAAGTAATTGCTAATTTACTATGAAATGGTTTAAGAGACCAGTACTTGCTTTCAGTCATCTAATGAAGAATTTACTCTATTAGAAATTCATTTAATAAAATAATTTACGGGGACACTCTCAATTACGATAGGTATAAAACTATGGTTAGCCCCACAAATTTCTGAACATTGTCCGTAAAATAAGCCCGGTCGGTTAATAAAAAAATTAGTTTGGTTTAATCGGCCAGGAGTTCCATCAACCTTTACCCCAAGAGCGGGAATTGTTCAAGAATGAATTACATCTGCGGCAGTTACTAAAATTCGGATTTGAGAATTTATAGGTAAAACAATTCGGTTATCAACATCTAAAAGTCGGAACCCATCGTTTGCTAATTCGTTTGTAGGAATTATATATGAATCAAATTCGATTCTATTAAAATCAGAGTATTCGTAACTTCAATATCATTGATGGCCAATTCTTTTTAAAGTTACTGAAGGTTCATTAATTTCATCTAGTAAGTAAAGAAGACGAAGGGAAGGGAGAGCGATAAATAGTAAAATAATGGCGGGTAAAATCGTTCAAATTATTTCAATTAATTGCCCGTGGAGTAGAAATCGATTAATATAACTATTAAAAAATAATATAAATATTAAATATCCGACTAAAACAGTAATTATAACTAAAATTAATAAAGCGTGATCGTGGAAAAAAATAAGTTGTTCTATTAAAGGTGAGGCACTATCTTGAAGGCCTAAGTTAGCTCATGTTGACATTAAATTTCTGATAAAAGTGAAATACTTTATATACGAAGCTTAAATCCGTTGCACTAGTCTGCCATATCAGAAATTAATTAGTTAATATAGGTAGTTCAGAATAACTGTGCTCAGCTGGCGGGGTGTTTTGGTATCATTCGATAGAAGAATTTAATTGTATCGGGTAAATTACTTGACGTTGGGATACTAAACTTTCTCAGATAATATAAAAAAAGAATAAAATTCCTAGTAGGGAAATTGTTGAACCAATTGTAGAAACTACATTTCATGTGGTATAGGCATCTGGGTAATCCGAGTAACGTCGCGGTATCCCAGCTAAACCTAAAAAATGTTGGGGAAAAAATGTTAAATTTACTCCAATAAATATAATAATAAATTGACTTTTTAATCATTTATTATTTAAAGTCAATCCTGTAAATAAAGGGTATCAGTGTACAAACCCAGCCATAATAGCAAAAACCGCTCCCATTGAAAGTACATAGTGAAAGTGGGCAACTACGTAGTATGTGTCGTGTAAGATAATATCAACAGATGAGTTGGCTAAAACAACTCCTGTTAATCCCCCAACTGTAAATAAAAATACAAACCCTAAGGCTCATAAAATTGCCGGTGAGTAGGAAAGTTGAGTTCCGTGTAATGTTGCAAGTCAACTAAAAATTTTAATTCCTGTAGGTACTGCAATAATTATGGTTGCAGATGTAAAATAAGCTCGTGTATCGACGTCTATTCCAACAGTAAATATGTGGTGAGCTCACACAATAAATCCCAATAAACCAATTGCTAGTATAGCGTAAATTATTCCTAAAGAACCAAAAGTTTCCTTTTTCCCCGATTCTTGGCTGATAATGTGAGAAATTATACCAAATCCAGGTAAAATTAAAATATAGACTTCTGGGTGTCCGAAAAATCAAAATAAATGTTGGTATAAAATTGGGTCTCCCCCGCCGGCCGGGTCAAAGAATGAGGTATTTAAATTTCGGTCTGTTAATAATATTGTAATTGCTCCCGCTAAAACTGGTAAAGATAAAAGAAGTAGTAAAGCTGTAATTACTACAGATCATACAAATAAAGGTATTCGGTCTAAATTAATTCCTGAGGATCGTATATTAATTACTGTGGTGATAAAATTTACAGCACCTAAAATTGATGAAATTCCGGCTAAATGTAAAGAAAAAATAGCTAAATCAACAGAAGCTCCTCCGTGAGCGATCCCGGAAGATAGGGGAGGGTAAACAGTTCAACCCGTTCCAGCCCCGTTTTCCACTATACTACTTACCAATAAAAGGGTTAAAGCCGGGGGAAGTAGTCAAAAACTTATATTATTTATTCGGGGAAAGGCCATATCTGGGGCCCCTAGTATTAAAGGGACTAATCAATTTCCGAATCCCCCGATTATAATAGGTATTACCATAAAAAAAATTATAACAAAAGCATGGGCAGTTACAATTACATTGTAAATTTGATCATCTCCAATTAAAGCTCCAGGGTGTCCTAATTCAGCCCGAATTAAAATTCTTAATGATGTACCCACTATTCCAGCTCATGCCCCGAAAATAAAATATAAAGTTCCAATATCCTTATGATTTGTTGAAAATAACCATTGTCGCGATTAAGTGGCTGAAGTTAGGCGATAGATTGTAAATCTATTTATAAGAAATTTTCTTCTTAATCATTTACATAGGTCTTATAGTCAACAATGACATTAAACTGCAATTTTAAAGGAGTAAAAATTACTAAGGCTTAAAGAATTATCTATATTTACAGCTTTGAAGGCTATTAGTTTATTTAACTTAAAGCCTTAATTAAAGTATACAGTAAAATATTGAGATTAAAAATAAACCAAAAATTGATAGAAAAGTTGTAATTAAATATAAACTTATATTAAAATTATTAATTTGAGAATTTATTAGTCAATTACTTTCTGTGTAATTTAATATAAAAGCTGAATAGCAAATTCGCAAGTAAAAAAATAAAGTAATTAATGTTGATATCAATAAAATTAACAGTTGGAAATATTGGTTACAAAAAGTCAATTGTTGAATAACAATTCATTTTGGTAAAAATCCTAAGAATGGGGGGAGGCCCCCAGGGATAAAAAATTTATAAAAAGAGTAAATTTTAAAATTTTACTTTGAAAAAATCATGAAAATAATTGATTTAAATGAAATAATTTAAAAACATTAAAAATAAAAGTTAAAATAACTGTTAAAAAAGAATAAAATAAAAAATAAATTATTCAAATTGATTCTCTAATTGTCAAAGCTCTTAGTATCCACCCTAAATGGTTAATAGATGAAAAAGCTATTAATTTACGAAGAGAGGTTTGGTTTAATCCACCGATTGCTCCTACAATAACAGATAAAATTACTCTGATCACTAATAAATTTTTTAGATTTAGATAGGAGATTAATATTAAAGGTGCAATTTTTTGCCATGTTATAAGCATTAAAGCGTTTATTCACGTTAAACCTTCTATTAAATTGGGGAATCAAAAATGAAAAGGAGCTGCCCCTCTTTTTAGTAGTAAGGTCGATAGTATAATTATAGAAATAAAAGATTCATTAATTTCATTATTTAGGTTATTTTTCAGTATAAGTAAAATTACCGCGAATAATAAAGTAATTGAAGCCAAGGCTTGGGTTAAAAAATATTTTAATGAAGCTTCAGTAGACTTAAAATTATTATTATCTCTTATTAGGGGAATAAAAGATAATAAATTAATTTCTAGACCTATTCAGGCCCCTAACCAAGAGTTAGAAGTTACCGTAATTAATGTCCCAATAATTATTATTGTGATGAATAAAATTTTTGAAGAGTTATTAAAAATTAAAAAGAAAAGGATTAAAACCTTTATAAATGGGGTATGAACCCAGTAGCTTCGTTAGCTTATCTTTTTATTCTTTTTATATTTTGGTGTATGATGCACAAAAGTTTTTGATACTTTCGGGAATAGTTTAATTCTATTAAATATAAAGTCTTTGTAAAAAAAACATAAAAACTTATTAATGAATGTGAAATTTCACATAATTTACCCTATCAAGGTAATCCTTTTCATCAGGCAATTCATTATTAATCACTTTCTCCTATTTTTTTTTTTTTTTGTTGTTTATTGGAAGTTTTTTAAAAATATTTAATTTTAAAAAATTTAATATATTTTATGTTAATAATGTATTTTAGTAAAAATTTTATAAAAGCGTGTAATGTTTTAAAGTAATTAAATTTCTCTATATAGATATATATATATTAGTAAATTTACAACTATATATAAATATATAAATATATAATAATTTATTTAATTTATAGAAATTTATATAAATTAAAAGAATAATAGATAAATCTTTTATATATAGATTTTTTTTTACCATATTTGTAATTATTTTTGGATTGCGAAATTTTTTATTTAAATTGTTAACTATATAATAATATAGTAAATATTTATATATATATATATTATCTATTAATCTAGAACTAGTATACAAAAATTTAATTTATATATTTATAAATTACAAAATTAATATATTTTCTTTTTATTATATATTTAATAAATTTTTTTTAAAAAAAAAAAATAATAGGAGTTTTTATTAATTAAAAAATTCATAATAATTTAAATGCATTATTGGTATTTATTATTTAATTAAATTTTCATATATTTTTAAAATAGGTTACTAAAATGTATTATTTTAATAGAAACATGTTAATTAATAAAAATCGAATATATTTTTAATTAAATGTATTAATAATAAAATAAAATATTATAAGATTTTCTTTAATTTATTTAAAAGAAATTTATATTATTAGGGGTTATTTTATAGAATAAATCAGATTTAGTGATTAATTAAATTTATTTAAAAGTATATTTTATAATAAATAATTTTTTTAAAAAAATAATTATTTAAATTTAAATTTTATTATAATTATATTTGTATATGAGTGTTTAAATTAAAGATTAAAGTTTTATTTTGGCTTAATAATTTGTTATTAATTTGATTTATATGTAAATTTTTGTGTGAATTTATATTAATTTTAAAAATTAATGTATTTATTATAGTCGCAG
>JBAMAZ010000206.1:0-15246 GCA_037043665.1 Drosophila differens
GGCTACGACTGCTCCAGCGAACGAAGTTATCTTCTATCGGTGCGGTGCTTTAGGGCAACGAGCAGCGATGAGGCGGTTGAGGATGGGTTGATACAGAGAATCTGAAGACGACTATAGACACGGTTAACGTGATGCCATGCCTACTTCCTTGCTTTTCGGGTGTTGTGTGATACCGTAAGCGATACCGTCTAGTTCCGTCAACTCTTTCCATATCATTTTTGCTATCGCATCATGTTGTGTTATTGCAGCATATAGAAAACAGAGTTGATGTCCGAATTCACCAGAAGCACCGCGCAGCTATTTTTCCAAAACTCCTTAGCAGAGGTTGTGCGGAAGTTACGTAGCTACACCGGAAAACGCGGCGAGGAAGCCATTGAGCAGTTCATTGCAGACACCCGGGTAGAGGTGAAATCCACCGTGCAGTCTGTGAAGGTTGCAGCAGTACAGAAGGCCGTGTATTTCCACATGCTGGGCTACGATGCATCTTTCGCCAGTTTCCCGGTTATCGAGGTGATGGCAAGTACGCTCTTCTCCAACAAACGTGTAGGTTACCTGGCAGCCTGCACGCTCTTTTCAACGGAGACAGAAATGATTCCGCTCATGACGGCACTACTGAAGAGGGACCTCGGCAGTTCAAATCAGTATGAGGCTGGGCTAGCTCTCTACTGCATCTCGACGGTGTGTACCCCTGAACTTGCCAAGGACCTAGTATCAGATGTCGTCAACCTCCTTAGCCACCCCCGCACGTACGTCCGTAAGAAGGCGGTGCTGAGCCTCTACAAGATCTTTGTACAGCACCCGGAGTCGCTCAGACCAACGTACCCGAAGTTGAAGGAAAAATTGGAGGATGACAGTGAGCGTAGCGACACGGATCCGGCAGTCCGAGGGGCAGTTGTCTGTGTTCTGTGTGAGCTAGCACGCCGCAACCCCGCCAACTACTTAGGACTCGCTATTCCCTTTTACTCAATGCTCTCTACCGTGCACAGCAACTGGACACTCATCAAGATCGTCAAGGTGTTCGGCTACTTTGCACCGTCTGAGCCTCGTCTCGGCAAGAAGCTCGTGGAACCACTCACCAACCTGATCCGCACCACTGGGGCGAAATCCGTTCAGTATGAATGTATCTCGGCGGTCGCCAATGGTATGAGCAAGGTGACTTCCTTAACAAAGCTAGCCGTGGAGAAGATCCAAACATTCGTCGAGAACCCCGACCAGAACCTGAAGTTTCTAAGTTTGGATGCCATGGCGCGACTTGTCGCTGACAATCCGAAGCTGATGCAAGGCCAGCGAGAAACGTACTTCAATGCTTGGAGGACGCCGACTGCACCATCGCTGCAAGGCATTGGTTATCCTGCGGGACTTGGCGACGAAGAAGAACGTTGAATCGACAATCAATCACATCTTGGAACGAGTAGCGCGTACTCCACCAGACGCAGATTGGTGTAACGCGGTGGTCGCCGCTATCGTGGAAACGGTACAGACTGACGACTACGCACTCATCCAGGACTTCGAGTGGTACCTAGGAGTCCTCCTGGAGCTATGCGTTCTGGACGTGCCGACGTTTAAGCACGGTGGATTGATTGAGAGCGAAGTGGTAACCATCCTACTTCGTGTGAATGCATGCCGGCAATACGGCGTCGCGTCCCTCGCACGCCTCATAGATGACAGCCGTGTGCTGAGGAGCGATTGTCAGTGCTCCACTCAGTGGATGATCCTTCGCGCTGCAGCCTTCGCCTGTGGTGAGTACCCGTACTGGCTAGAGGATCCCGTGACGGTGTGCGCTGCATTACTCTCCAGTCGTGTTGCCATGTTGCCTGCCGATCTGCAGGTGTGTTTCTTGACGGCGGCCTGTAAAATCTGCGCCTACGCCCGCCAACCCTGCGAACGGCACCTTAGGCTGTGCAACGGCGAGGAAGAACTCCCGCCACTGCCACGCGTCGTCACCTTCGCGAGTATTGTAGAGTGCATTACCCCCACAGCAGCTCCTCTCTCCTGGAAGCCTTCCTTACCAGTGTCTACACCGAGGTGCAGGAGTGCGCCGGCCTGCTACGTCTTTTACTGCAGGAGAGGCGGGCGGATGTGGGGCCGCTGCTCTACGCAGACGACCTTCCCCCCGTTGCATATGGCGCTCAGGCCTCTGTACAGATCCCAGAGGGCCTTGACCTCGAGATGCCATTTTGCGACAACATCGCGGGCCTCATGACACTGACGGACAGCGAGCTGGAGGCGGACGAGGAGGAGGTCGAGAACGACTTTGACTTGGAATACCGTATCGAACAGCAGCGACTCCGGGAAATGGCCCGGCGGGAGGAAGTGTCCCCTTTCTATTTGTGTGATGAAGGGATAGCGCTGCTCACTGAAGAAGGCGCGCAGCGGCTGAAGGGAGGCATCAGCAAGAAGGTGGAGGACAACCGTCGCAGCGATCACTGCCGCCGGGCGGCGGGTAAGTCCCACGCCATGAACCGGGAGCTCTTGAAGCCCTCCAACTACTTGTCTAGCAGTAGGGGCCGGAGACGTGTCAAGACGCCAGAGGAAGACGAGGCCACGCGCCGGCTTCGTCACATCGACTTGACAAGGGCTCTCACCGCAGAGGAGCAACTTCCTAAAACGATGACATATGCTGCCCTACAAGCCAACGCGATGGTATCGCGTAACCCCGCAGCGGCTGAAGCTGCCGCCACCGCTGATCTCCCACCGGTTGTGCTACTGAGCGAGAAGAGTCTGCGTGTCACCTTTTCCTTCACAGACTGCAAAGTCAATAGGGAGGGAACGCGCCTGCGAGGCAAGCTCGAAGTTGAGAACCGTTCTATCTCCAGTGGACTGAGAGACGTCGGCGTTGCCTTGGAACCCGCGGAGCCCTATCCAGAGGGAGTGGTGGTTATGGAGGCAGATGGGGCTGAGACGGCGGAGACACCGGAGGGCACGAAGGGGCTAGCACTCTGCAAGGAGTTGAAGCCCTCCTCGGTGCATCGGCAGTGGGTTATTTTTCACTGGCGTAGCCTACCGGCGACTCTGCTAGCGCCTCTTCACTTGTCACTTTCGTTCAGTAAGCAAAAGAAGATGCGCAGCTTCGCACTGAATCTCCCGTTGCATTATCTGTGCTTTTCGAGACGCAACCCGACGATTACCTCTGATGCCTTTAATGGGCTACTCTCCATAACACTGTCAGAAGCTCCTGTGGTATCGGCCTTCATTCCGGTGCACTCGCCAAGCACTGTGCGCTGCAGTCCCGCTGATTCAGCAATGCACCTCCCTGACCCCCGTTGATGTCTTCAAAGACGCTATAACACTTTACGGCGCGCTTCGCGGTCGCAAGTCGACCTTTGCTCTTACGCATGTGGGCGTGCTACTGCGCGAAGCAGAGGAAAATGGTGGGCGGTGCGTCAAGGTGTGCGTTCTTTCCCGTCAACAGGTCTTTGCGGAGCTCATCATTCATGACATAGCGGAGGCCGTTGAGAAGGCCGTCTCCCAATACAAGAAGTAGTCATTGATCGCATTGGGCTGTATCGCATGATGGGTATCCTAACGGGTGGTGAAATATCCTCCAAAAAAAAAACGAGAGATGCGGTATGAGCGACAGGAAACAAAAGTTTTTTTTCCACTAACTGCTGCGGCCCCCACCCTTCTGTTTCTTTACCGCAGCGACTGCCAGTCACAAGCCAACACCACTAAATTTACCACCGACGGTATTACACTCCCCAGCAATCAGAGGCGTTACTCTACACAGCCACTCCGTAAGTCGTGAGGCTTCGGTCTTTCTCTACCCTTTTGTTTCCTCATTCAGCTATGTCACGTTGTGGCTCCCAGCCTGCCACGCCGAGCGTTGGGCACTCTCCGGCGCCGCATCACTCTTCCCCCGGGCGGCCACATGCGTCCACCCCGGCTATGTCGAGGCCGCAGACAGTGCGGGCGGGTTCGAGAGATGACTGTGTGAGAGGGTCCGCTCCCGCTCTGTTCAGCACGCGCAGACCGCAAGTCCCAGGAGCTGTGATCGACCTCCGCTCGTTAGACTTGGCAACGCCGCACGGACGAGGGCGGTCACCCATGGTTTCGCCCCTCAGCAACCCCAGTACCCCAAAGCGGCGCAGCAACTGTGGCCGAGGGAACCCGCTTCCCTCAAAGATTCTGGACTTCCTCTATCTCGGCAGCGTGGATGACGCCCAGGACGCGAGGTTCCTCTTGAAGAACAACATTCGGTATATCATCAATGTATCTGCAGAGGAATATTGGTCCGTCGACAAGGACATTGTTGTATATCCTTTTCGCATTGAAGATACGTGTAACGCCGATATCTCTGTTTTCTTCAAGCCGACAATCAATATCATTGAGCGGGTACGCCGTCTGTACTACGCTGCAACGGAACAGCAGGAAGCGCTCACTCCACGCATCCTTGTTCACTGCCAGAGGGGCCGAAGTCGTTCCCCCACTATTGTGATAGCCTACTTACTTGTGCGGCACGGTTGGCCTTTGTCCGAGGCCCTCCAGTATGTTTGCAAAAGGCGGCCCAGCGTGGAGCCAAACATAGGGTTCATAGCGGCGCTCCGAAAACTGCAGGACTCCGTCTCCAGCATCGACCGCGCAAAGCTGTTCAGCCAGCAGAGCGTCATAGTCAAGAATATATCCCGCTCTACCACCGCGGCTGCGCTGCAGGAATTCTTCGAACGGCGTATCGGCCTCGTTCGTGACGTTGTCGTGCATGCTCGCCCTCTGGCATCCCCGAAGGCGGGAGAGGCACCGACCGAGACGGGAGCTCCAACCACGACCTCCGCTCCTCCATCCAGAGCTGCTCCAGAGTCATGCCCGTCTGAGGAAGCGTCTATATGTCTTGTTTTCTTTGCCTCCTTTGAGAACGTGAAGCTTGCAAGGGCCTACGCCGCTACGCACGAGACGGAGATGTCGCTTCTGGGCCCCGTGCCCAACAGGAGCATCCGACTAGTGGTGCCGTCCTCTAAAGTAAAGGTCCACTCCAGCCGTGCGGACCCACCCGAATCGCTTACCGCGCGCAGCCAGCTTACAGGCAGTGCACCGCAGCATGAGTGCAGTGAAGTGTCCAAGGGAGCAGACAGCAAGAATGAGCCATAGTGACTAGTTTTTGAAGCTCCCCTTCGTTGCCGCAACATCTTCGAAACTAACACTCCCCCAACTTCTCGCACAAATTGATGTTTCATGTTTATTCGCTGTATCTGTGCAATGTGTGCAACTGTAGCATATTTTTAATTGTTACTACCCAAGATTAACGGAGAGGCTCGCTCTTCACTTTCCCGCTCACTGCGTTCGGCATGCAGTAATATATAGTACGACGTTGACGGGGTCCCTCTAAAGTCAACACGAGAAGAAGATTCGATCGCTGAAGGAGCAGATGACAGCACAGTGAGTGTCGTCAAGGGGGAGGAATGGACCTCCCCCACCACTTTCACACACACACACACACACACACACACACACACCAACTTAAGAAAAATAGCGATTTTCTTGCCGCTCATTCTTTGCTAAAGGAGTTGCATATTTTTTCGGCTTACTGTTTTAGGCGCTTGGAATGCGCACCCACTGCCCTCTCCTTGTGTATATTACTCGCTCACATCATGTGTGCCGGCCGTCTATTTGCCTGAGCCTCTCGGCTCTCCGATCGGTGACGTCCTACTCATTAAGTTTCTTGTTGAGTGTGTTTTTCTTTCGTAAGCGAGCGCGCAGAGCTGAGGACAACTGTGATTGCAGCCATTGGCTCCCCTCTTTTCTTAGAATGGTATTTCCCTTGCGAAGTGTTAGGATGTGCTGTTGTATCATTCTGTCGTACCACCGAATCCAAATGCTTTGACCCTCTCTCTGTCACCTATTTTCCAAGACAGCACCTGGCAAGTCAGTCACCAGATGGTTTCTCACGCGGGTGCGCCGGGACACACTTCTAGCTTCTCCTTTCCGGCATGCACCCCACTACCAAAAGGCGTTCCGCAGGCATCGCCGAGGAGCTCCAACCCCTACCTGAATCTCACGCACAGCCCCCCAGTTACGCGTTCCGGCGGGTATACATGGATGCGCTGCAACCCTCCAATTTTCGCTCCCGTCGAGGACGTACACCTCGTCCACTCTCACTCGGAGCCTCAGCCGGAGAATACCGCCGTGCGCTTGGTGAGGGCAACAACCGTGCGGGAGGCAGTGATGAACACCCCGTACGCCAAAGGGGCCACCACGCCCTCACAACAGCAGTCGCCATCCCCCTTTCAGTCTGCGGTGGAAGTATTGGCTACCCCCCTCTCGCAGACACTGCGCACCTTCACTGCGGAGTGTCACGAGCTTCTTCACATGCTGGAGCAGCCAGTGACAATTCCGCATGGAGGGCCTTCTGACCCAAAAGCCTCTTCCAGTGCCACCACCGCAGTCAAACCGCTCACCGACGGCCGCGGAGACCCCGCTGACCGCACCGGAGACTGGAAAGTGATTAATGAATCACCCCAGGCTGACGGTACCACGTGCAGTCTGGCGCTGGCGTGGTCTCAATTTCTTCTCGACAGCCGCATGACCCAACTGGAGCGCATCGCGCGGTACAGTGCCGGTGGCCAACTGGCTCAGACCCAGCTGCGTGAGACCGCCCGTGTGGCCCACCAGGCTCGTGAAGGAATACGAGCGTTGACCAGTCCCGTCTACAACGACCGCAAGTACCACTGCACGGTTGTGTCCAACTGTCTATCTGAGGTGATACGTGGTGAGGATGAGATCTTTGGTGCTCTGCTAAGCACTGCAGGCGCTGCCGCTACCATGCACGCTGAGCACAGGGACTCTGCAGACCGCGGGACTGATGCATATCGTGAGGAACTCCGCACGACGGCCTCTCCTTCTGGAGGATCTCAGGACTGAGAACATCGCGCTGCACAGGGAGTTAGCCGGCGTGGAGAGGAAGAGGCAGAAGACCAAGCGCCACCTAGAGCGAGAACGAGAGGAGAAAAGGAACATGGGCAGGCGCTTCGATGCTGTGGCATCCGAAAATGCCGCGCTGCACCGCAGGGCTCAGCTGATAGAGGTGGAGTGCGATGCCGGTGCACCAACGCATCACATGCCCTTCGTTTCACAGGCTGATCACCAGTCTGCGCTTGACGCGATGCGCGAGGAGTACGACCGTTTGAAGTCGCAATT
Source organism: Drosophila differens (assembly GCA_037043665.1). Taxonomy (NCBI): domain Eukaryota; kingdom Metazoa; phylum Arthropoda; class Insecta; order Diptera; family Drosophilidae; genus Drosophila; species Drosophila differens. The sequence goes on from JBAMAZ010000206.1 coordinate 7,129, forward strand.
GGACCGGCAGATGAGCAGTGTTCAGGAGCTCCGCGCGGAGCTGCTTGCCAGCGAGCGGGAGAAGGACTCCTCCGCAATTCGATCACACAGATGCGCAAGTCTCTGTTGCGGCACCGCTCCGTCATCGAACTTGCGACCCGCCGGTCGGTTGATACGGTCGACGGTGGGGTTCGCAGCGGCATTGCACCGCAGATGGAAGGGAATTTGATATCAGGAGAAGGTGTCGGAGAAGAAATCGAAAGGGGCAGTGCTCTGTAGCCCTCATCTTCAGCTCGGTATGCACCTCTTCCATCGACCACTGTACAATTTCATTTTTTACATGTATCCTTGAAAAGGCTGCTTGGCTAAGGATACCGTCGTCTATTTTATGATTCTACGAAACCTTCCTGGTGGTTAGGGGTACAGTCCTCAGGATCCAAGGCATCCGCTGCGGGAGACGCGCCTTTGGAGGTTACTTTAGGAAGAGGCCCTTTCACTGTATCGCGATTCGACCCTTACCGTCACTTGCAAACGAATACGCGCTGGCCGTCCAATGGTTCTGTGTCAATTCTCTAGCCAGCGTTGCAGGTTGCACTCCGTGATGGTGCATCTGAGACATCTCTCTTCTATTCTCATCTAGTTGAAGTTGCTGCCTGTAGGCGCTGAGGGACAGCACGCTGAGCCCGACCCACTGATAGTTCTACCGTTGCTCCAATGCTCAAACACTCACGAGTGGCGACGGGGAACCCGCGCCGTAGCCTGAAGTATCCATCGCTGGTGTCGTACAACAAGTTGCCGTGGGAGATCGTTAACCATGAAACCACCGTAGTCCATATGCACCTCGCACCACAGTACGAGCAGCCCGCGACGCTGGCAGCGTCAACGAGGGTGCCGCACCTAGTTGCCAAGCAGCACCCGGCGGTTCCGGAGGCTATGCAACTGCACCACCTTCCCGGGACGGTCTACCTCAGAGCAGAGGATACGACGCCCGCCGGATTCACAGCACATGATGTCGCGGACCCACTAGCCATGCAGTACTACGGCAACCTTAACCACGCTATCGCGTCAGTCAAGAGAGTCCGTATGATGACCTCCAACGACCTCCGACTCCTCTGTCTCGCGATCACCTTCGACGGCACCTACCTCCACACGACAGTCGACTCCTCCTTGTCTGAGGTGTGCAGTCCGGAAAATTTGTTTACGTTGTACCATTACTTCCGCCCCAACCGGCCAGTCTCGGAGTTGACACGCCCGCTCGAGAAGTTCTATCTGCACCGACCTCAAACCACGATGATGGAGGCCTTCGCTGAGGGGAAGCACTGGGAACCGCGGCTCCACGCCCCCAGTAGGAAGCAGCAAAAGGTGACCCCTATGGCCAAGTACCGCCCACCGCAGAGCTACCTGATGGGCCTCGCGGAACGCATGGCCGTCATTCCTGGCAGCAGCTTCGGTCGCCGCTCACTAATGTGGGGCCACTGGTTCTAAGAGGTCTGCACAGCGCACATCCGGTCTGCTTCTGGTTGGCTGAGCAGTGGTTGATTAGGTTGACATCACAGGAACGATTCATGATGTTACACCTGTGGTCGTGCGCCATGCTCGCTTCCCTCCCGTGTGCCCACCGTGCACCTTCTCATTCCATTTTCTTTGATGTAGAATAGCAGTCTCTCCTCATTTGAGTTTGTGAGCTCACGGATAGAGTGAATCCGTCTGCCCACTTAGATATCCGCAGGAACACCGTTTGATACTTCCTCTTGTTAGACGCCACACTGACGCGCGTACCGCTCAGCTCGATTCGCACACTTGCTGCCGGACCGACAGCTTCACAGAGCCCTCATCATGCTGGCTGCCTTCAGGGATAAGAAGGGATTCTCCGTTCTCTTCTCGCAGCGCACGGCAGAGGTGACTGCAGTGGCCCCGTCGTCAAGGGTGCGTCGAAAGGAAGGAGCCACCGTTGGCTGGTGGCTCGCGCCGGTGCCAGCGCTGCTGGAAGGCGTTCCGTGTGGTGGCCGGTGAGAAACCTTCCGCCTACATATGTGCCACATGCTGTTTTCCGATTTGTCGCATGTGCCGCGAGCGCGTGCGGGGCTGCCGCAGGTGGACCTGCTGTAATTGCATCCGCCCTCTGAACTTCATGCGGCTCCTTGAGAAGACGCGCTCGGCACCGACATCGCGATACACATCATCCAGTTCTGCGACCCTCGATCAGAGCGCATCATGAAGTCTTTTTTCAGGACGGCAGCCCTTCAAATGGCATCCACACGCCGTTCCACATTACTCGACTCATCACGAGTGTCACGCGGGGGTACCCGTTTGTCTGGGACGATGGATGCGCTAGACTTGCGACGTCACCTGTATGGCTCCAAAGACGGCCGCCCCTCTACCGAGGAGGTGCAGGGGACATCGGGCCTCCGCTTGCGCTCCACAAGTGACGCCAACACCCCGCAGCCTCACAAGGCCATGAAATCCAAGTCATTACTCACCCGTACGACGACGACACATCGCAACGTGTCGCCGCAGGCAAAGCCACTCAATGTCTCCTCAGCGGACACGCCGCCGCGCGAAGAGGGCAGCCGCTCCGTTGTGGACGGCGTGATAGAGTACTCATCCATGGCGGGAAAGAGAATTTTACGCCCGTGCTAGTGGAGGCGCCGCCACCGTCACGGTACGCTGACCCAGTGGAGGTGTACGCCGTCAGTGAATACTCCGCTGGCCGCGCCACTGCTTCATCTCACGTGACGATGCGTAACCTGAGTGCATTCGAGAGAGAACCCGTTACTTCGAGGACAACAATCAGCAGCATCGCGGAGCCCCGCCTGTCACGCACTGACGGAGACACGGCTGTGCGCCTCTCCGCGCACTTCACACAGGCTGCCGCCGAGCGTCGCAGCATTAGCATGGAATCTGTCCAGGCGGCCCGCAGTGAGAGCCCAGCGCCGCGTTTCCCAGCCTTCACGCAGTACCTCGACGACATGAAGGTCACCGTCATTGACCCGCCATACCCGCAATTGTCGGAACCGCTGGTGAGCGTTTCCCCAGAATCCGATATCCTCGAGCTTGGAGCTAAACGGGTGAGTCCCAAGTCAGAGGTAACGGGGATCGATTCCCTGACACCCCGTCACACGATGCGCTCCAATCGGTCCCCCGCTGATCTGTCGTCTGGGAAGAAGCGCACAAAGCGCAGCACCTCTCATTTGACCCCGCGGTCTGTGCAGGTGACCACTTCCTGCGGCGAAAATCACCATGATGGCACAGGCCATTCTGTCCCCACCACGTGCAACACCCCGCCGCTGGCCCCGCACTATCAACAGGTGCCTGGCGTCCGCCTCTCCTCTAAGGATCACGGCACGGAGCTCTTCGGTATTCCCATGTCGGGCCTGCTTCCGAGGTCGAGCTTGGGGAGTGACCCCCGAACGCCGCTCTTGACGGCCCGCACGAGATGCAGCACAGGTACGAGACTCTCAGATGTAGGTCCCATGCCCATGCACAGCCGCCCGCGATCCTCCTCTAAACTTATCCGGAAGGCCTCCAGAACAGACCACGTGGTGCTGCTTACGCAGTCGCTGAATACTGGAGGGAAGTTGTTGCAGCGTACGAACTCCTCCAGTGGAGCCTTCGTGCCCACAGCCTCTGGGATGCGCTTCACGCGGCAGGCGACCGCCACGCCATCTATGCGTTATGGGCGGGTGGCATCCTTAGCTCACCCGTACGGGGCTGCGGTGGAGGTGCTGTCCTCAGGTCTGCGGGGCCAAGCACTCACTCGAACTGCGTCCAACTCCGGTTTTATCCGCGTTCCCTCAGCGAACTACCACCTCTTGCGAACGCCCTCTCGCCACGCAGGCTTTGGCACGTCGCGACCACCGGGTACCCCCTTTATGCGCATGCGCTCCGCTTCGGCCAACACCTCCTACGGCCGCCCACACTACGCCCCCCTCGTCCGCTCACGCTCCGCAAATGCTGGCGCATATATTCGCACTGCGACGGCTGCACCCTCTCGGCTGGTGAGGAGCCGCTCTACCAACGCGGCATTCACTCGATCGCCGACGGCTGCGGGTGTTACCGCTACAACACAATACGCCGCCCTGTCCCTTTTACAGGGACAATGTACCACACGCTCCAGCGCACCCCCAGCGGTGCAAGCTCGCGGATAGGCACGCCCGGCTACACGACCCCCGTTCGCACCGTCACCCCAGCGGGTGTTGGCACCCCTCTGCAGCGCACCCCTTCGAGTCACGCACCAGTAGCACAGCTGGTTCGCACAACCCCTGCCGCCACCCGACTACAGAGGAATGTCAGCCGAACACCAAATGTCGCCGCATCACCTCGGTCACCGCACACGATGACAGCTCCCGTTTCTCCTGTCAGCGCAGGCAGTAAGACGGGCATCCCAGCACTCGTTCACATCACCCACAAGCGGCGCGCTGAGTTGACGCCGTCGGTGACGCCAACTTCAGGAATCGTCGGTCCAACCCCTCGCATGAGGGTCCCCCGAACGGCGGCAGTTCCCGCGGCCACTGCACGACCGGTGGTTCTTAGCGCGGCGCCACCGAAGGTATCCCTCTCGGGTCCAGCTACCCCTAAGCTGCGCAAGCCGAGGAGCTCCGTCGGCGGCGAAAGCCACAGCACTGGCTTCTCAATCCCCGCTGGCACCTTCAAGATAGACTCCCTGAATCCAAAGACACTGGGTGGGTTTAAGAAGAAAGCTTGCCGACCAGCCGCGCCAAACGACGTGTTCCTACGCCTTACCACTCCACGTCGGACGCCACCCGGCCGAGCTGGAACGAATTCACAGCTACTCCCTCAGCAGTTCGCACGCACTGAATTGTAGCGTGTTACTCCCGTCACTTATTTTTGTGTGTGTGTGGGGGGGGGGGTTGCTACTGCCTCCACAGGCAAACTAAATCGTAGAATAGCTGGGCTACGTGTATAGAACACACGACGCACGTGACTGTCTCGTTGCCGCGACTAGACTTAGAATCTCCACACACACACACACACACAAACGCCTTCCACCACCAGCTGTGGAGTCCGTTGGGGACTTTGCCCGTTACACTGCATTCTGGGGGTCCTATCTCTCCCAGATGTGTACACTGAATTAGAGAAGAACCTTGTTGTCTACCACTCCCTAAGGCAGCAACTTTACGGTGGGTGTAATTCTCAAGAAGAAAGGCGCACTACCGCCGTTACCAACTGAGCCGATGATGAATTCGGTGTTGACGCACTGATGTGACTGGTTTATGGCACTCTAACGCTACCATCTTGCTAGGCCTCTGGTATCTAGGTATGACGGAGCTGTTCTCTGAACCCGTGGTGACGTCGCCTCGGTTTACGGGCACTGTCAGTGAGTATATTGCCAGCTGCTGTTCGGCACACTATCCAGGCTTCTCCAGCACACAGCTGTGCGTGATGGGTGTAGGTTTGAGCATCGAGCTTGTCGCTGCGCACCTGATCCTCCGCACCGTCCAGTCAAAGCCGGATGTTCTTGTGTGCGTCGTCGTCCCCGACCGATATGCTGCGACGTACATGAACCAAGTGTCGCAGACTATCGGCTACATCCTGAAGCGGCACCACACCGGGTCTGGACCCGCACCAATTCATGTAATCGGGGAGGGCAGTAGTACGAAGGATCGATGCGACGCCTTCCAGACTGGCGGTATTGTCGTTACTACCACTCGTATGCTGTGTGCGGATTTGTTGCACCGCAGGCTTTCCCCGAGCTGGTGGAGTTGTGCCTTGTGTGTTTCCCAAGTGGTGGTGATCTGTCAGCTTCTGTTCAGGTCAGCGATTGGACGGTTCAGTTGGCCTTCTGCGTAGAGATCCTCCTCCGTGGAGAGCGACGCTTCAGCCTCCGGAACGTGCAAAGAGCTCCGGGCGAGGACAGAAGGGCACGGATAACGTTGCTGAGCAACCATCCAACGTACATGGACTACCTGGTCCAACGGTACCACTTGGGTCGGGAGCGGCTCACACAGCTGTTGCATGTGGGTGACGTACAGTTGTTCCCCCGCTTCCGACTGAACATTATACAGCACTACGAGAAGCTCGCGCAAACGAAGCCACTGAAGGTCGACAGCATCACGGTCAATGTGGGGACCAACGCAAAGATACAAGATGATTTGCTGCGTAGGATTGGGCGGGAGGTACTGTCGGAGATACAGGCAGTGGATAAACGGTCGATCCCACAGCAGTCCTCGTTGACGTCCCACCTTCACGCATTGGACAACTCGGATACACAACCGCGAACCAGACCACGCTTGGAGCGCGGCAACCGCGAGGACATCACTACGACAGGCCACAAGTCCGGCTTCCTCTCAGGTCTATGGAGCGACCAGCAGGATAGCCACACAATGCGCGTTGTCGCTATTGCCGAGAGGGACGCGCTAAACGAGAGGGACATGACGCTGGACGCCTACTTGCGGACCGCTGTACGTGTGAATGAATCTTCGTGGGCATACGGACCGCTCGTGGAGAGCCTTCTCGACCTTCGCCACCTCCTCCGAACGGGGCGCAACTGCTCTCCATACGATTTCTTCTTCGCCTTGCAGGATGTGCTGAGGCGACGGGCGTCCTCGCAGTCTGCTGGTGAGACCACTGTCCCAGCCGCCGTGTGGACGCTTTCGTCGCTCTTCAGTGATCTCATCACCGTCGCCACCCGCCGCATCGGAGAGCTCCGCTCCATCGCGACGACTGAGACCGCAGGGCCCGTGGTGGTGCACGACGTCGAAGAGGATGACGATTTTGTTATTGTGGGTGAAGCCAACTCACCCTGGGCTGGTACCGCCCCACAACCGTCGCTGGTGTTGGAGCCGTCGGCGGAGGAGCACGACTACGAGCACGAGGTGGTCCACCGACTTACCAGCAGCTGGGTTCGCGACGCCACTCGCCGAATGAAGCAGTTGCCAGAGGGAAATAAAGTCCCACCACCACCGCCGCCTGCGATGATCGTAGTGCTGTTCGGCCGCCGCACTCTCGCACGCTTCGTGGAGCGACTTATATATGCCCCCTCCCAGTTCAGGGAACTACAACTGCAGCACTTCATTCGGCGGTATCAGGCACTCTTTGGCACTCGGGTAACTGCGCAGACCGCCTCACAGCCGAAAAGCCCAGCGGCTGCGGCAGCGACCACGTGCACGACCTCAGAGGAAATACAGTCATGGATCCAGGCAGCCATTGCGGACAGCGGAGAGGTGGCCGAAGATGATACCGTCGAGGGGGTCAACACAGACGGGCGGACGTGCGCCACTCTGGTATCCACAGCAGCGGAGGGGGACAGTATCGGCGGCCCCACCTTGACCTCACTGCATCAGGTCCTGATGTCTCAAAAGGGGGACCAGGCACTTGGTGATGCCGCACCGGTCCCCGCGTATGCCAAGATGCGCGTGGTGCGCATTAGCAGTGGCATCGTGGTGCTCACGCCGACTAGCTGCGTCGACGGCCGGTCGCCTCGCCTGGTGGCTATTGACGGTCTTGCCCTTAGCGTCTGCGATCTCCTACAGATTCTTCAGGGGGAGCATTCATCTCTGTCTCTCAATTCTCCGGCCGCCGACTCAACAGGAGAGGGACCTCCGCTGTCTGCTGCAGTGGTAGTGCGGCGCGTACTTCTGGCGCAGCAGAACCTTTCCTTTATGCGAATGCTAGAGGTCGCCCAGGATGAGCTGAGCCCACAGATACTGGCCTCCTTGAAGGTACAGCTCGTCGCATCAGTCTGGTCCAGCGACGATGGGAGTCGTGAAGTTGCTACGGAGAGGGTGGCCTTTGAGGCACTTGCGCACACCAAATCAAACCTTACAGCGGCTGTCCTCGCCGACCGTTCCTCTATCCGTCAGACGGAGGCAATGCTGGAGAGTGGTGTGGCGCACTTCGCGAGAGGTGCCCCCCACCCGTTCCCGTGCGCAACGTGAGGTACGTTTGAAAGGCCAGTTCATACAAGGCAGTCCAAACACACCCCACACCCCTGTTATTGTGTTTGATGAACGCGAGTTCCGATCCATGCTGCCCTACTATCTGTACTGCCAGCACATGGACCTCGTACCCCTAACGCTCACCTTCACTGCGGACTACGTCCTATCCCCACAGCTCGCGGTGGAGCGCAAGAGCGTTCCAGATTACACGCAATCTCTGCAGAGCGGCCGCACCATGCAA
>JBAMAZ010000208.1:0-57020 GCA_037043665.1 Drosophila differens
ACAAACAGAAGCAAAATACATTTCTGCCGCCATTTTTATCATTTGCAGACAATTGGAAAATAAACATTCTGGTGCTGGTGATGTATATATATATGTAAAAGTATGTTGGAAAAATAATTTCTGGCGTTTTCAGGCATATCCGATCAAAACAAACAGTAAAAAATTGCAAAGATTGTTAGGTCGGCAATATACATTTGTTGGCAGCAGCAGCAAAGCACTATAATTAATTATGAGTTGTTAATATGCTTGAATTTGGAGCCCTGCTTGGCTAAATATAAATAGCTTATTGTTAGTCTTAAGTACATATCCAAATTATGTTAAATGCAGTTTGAGCTGCAGCAGCTGACGTTAGCAGCGCTCTCATTGTATAGCCTTCTCTCTATCGATAAAGTGCGCTGAATGCCCGGCTGCTGCAGCTAATCAGTTGTTTCTGCAGCTAAAATTTCGCAATTGAGTTTCACATTTATTTATTGGTTTCTTAGCAGAACCCAATTAAAACCACATACGTATTCATTTAGATAAGTCGTTACGGATTTTGAAGTGAATTGTGTACTTCGACATGAAATGATTGGAATGGAATGTCAGGTAGACAACAATCAATAATATTATATATATAATATATAAAATAGAATATATATAACATATAATATAATGTAGGACTGATTGTGTCCTGTTTATTATTAATATAATAGTTAAGTTAAGTATTGAGTATTGGATGTACAAGGTAATGTTCGACTTTATAAAACAACGACTTATTTCCTCGACGCACCGACAACTTTCGCACTTTAGGTACTCGGGACTTTGACGACCCTGCGCTTCACGAACTCGACTCTCTCGTTCTGCTGATATTCTACGACTTTTCCTCTAAGACTTATGCTTATGCTGCTGATAGATCTGTTAACCAGCGTTGCCACCCAACAGCTCTGTAATCCTACTGTAACTACTCGTTACATTCGGTCATCCTGATCATCGAAGTCTGGCTCAGACGACATCCATTCCTCGTATGAATTTTCATATCTTGAGCAGCTTTTTTGACCTCATATCAATCGTAGCGCTTAACTTAATTTTATATGGACCAAGAAATTTACTAGCGAGCTCGTTCGACAAGTTGGGTGCTAAGTCCTATTCTTCATACCCATAATTGATCTTTCGGTTTCTATCATAATTCGTCTTGCCTCTATTCTAGTGAGAAATGCCATGATTCCTACAAAAACGTACTGCTTTGTGCCTTTAGTACATTCCTCTTGAGAGAGGAATCGACCCACGGAACACCCGGTCCACCAGCATTCGTGACTTTCTACACAGATGGCTCAAAACTCGGAAATCGCGTTGGCGTGGGCGCTTAACATCCAGATATCCTTCGGCCTTCCGAAACACTGCAGTGTTTTCCAGGCAGAAGTAATAGCCATAAAAGAAGCACTTAATTGCTTAAATAGGTCCAAAATTAGTTCTTGTAACTTAAATATATACAATCAAATCTATCAGCGCAATGTCATTAAGCTCGACTTCCGTAAGAAGCTGTCGCAAATCTCTACACAAGTTGGCAAATCCGCATGTTATTAGCCTAATCTGGGTGCCTGGTCACCGGAATATAGAAGGCAACTGCAAAGCCAATGAGCTAGCCAGAAAGGCACTCTATTACCCGTCTACCCGGATAAGGAAAGCTCAATATAAGAGAAAAGAATAGACTCAGATCAAATATCAAATAGCTAAATGCTAACTGTGATCGAATAGCACGCCAACCTGGCCCAATTTAAACAGTAAACGCAATAAGGAACTGTGTAGTTTAAGTCGCACACATTACTCTGCAGTGATGCGTACTATAACCGATCACTGGTTAGTGGGTATTCATGCCAATCGGCTCAAAGCACCCTACAATAATTTCTGCAGAAGATGCAGAGAGCGGAGGTAGAACAGTTTCTATTCTTCTGTCCTGCACTTGCGAAGAAAAAATGCGCCATACTAGGAAGTTACTTGTTATCAAGCATAACACAGTTGGAAATTAATAAATGCAACCGGCTGGTTTACCTCCTGATTCTTGCTTCCACGATTGCTTTAGAAAGGAAATGAGATCCACACGGTATCACAACGGGTCAAAAATTACCTTAGAGTGTCAACCTTGGTCGGCGACCGTTGAACATAACCTAACATAACCTAGCTCATTTGTTTCAGCAATGTCCATCTGCGCTGTTGCTTTCGTAAACGTGAATCACTTCTCATTCAGTGTGACGCGAAAATGTGATCCGAAGTCAAACCCCCATATGGCGTTTTGGAATCTTTGCTGTACTTCAATTCCATCAACACGTTCATTGACAACATATGTACCTAGCGGCTGCTTTTTGCTATTTCCGAGGCCACGGAAACCGGAGGGACGCAAAATTATTACATCGGATCCCGAATCAATAAGGCACCCAATCGTAACTCCGTTCAACTACGCCGATTTGACTCGCTTAATGTCTTTCACCACTTGCTCGCTTTGCGTTGTTTGTGGACAATTTTTGGATATATGTCTCACGCCTTCACATTTAAAACATTTTGTTTGTTTAAAGCAATGACAACTTTTTGAAACAGACATATATTTCCTGCCACCACTGTATTGTTTGTTTGGCATTTCACTCACACACTTGCGCTCATATTGTTCGTACGTTTTAAATCGCGGACAGCCGTACGTATTAAATTTGTATTTATTTTTAATACTTAACCCGTCAACTATATAACCAATCACGGATTCTGTGTCTATTTGTCCCAGCGCAGAAATGTTCTTCCAAATTAATTTCATTTCATCGCTATAAAAGAAAGCTCCCGGTAAATCATGGGGTACATCACCAAAGATATTAAGATGGCTATACCAAATGGTAGTAAGACCCATGCTTACCTATGGGGTGATGGTATGGGGTGACAGGGCTGATCACCGTGAACAAACAACTGCAAAAGTTGCAAAGAATGGCTTGCGTATGTATGACAGGAGCAATGCGCACCTGCCCAACAATGGCCGTGGAAGCCTTAATGGAGCTCACACCACTCCACCATACCATAAGGCTCCAACAGAAAGCCACGCTTTTGGGGATGTTCGCAGAATGAGTTTGGGGCAAGCAACCTGCTAATGCAACCTAGTGACGAAATGTTAGCCGAATACAGATTCGAGCGAAATTTCACAGTTCGTATGAGTAGTAAAAGGGAATGTACAACTCTGGATGAAGTCCACCCTATGAAACCGCACATCATAAAATGGTACACCGTTGGATCACTCATCAATCAGGGCACAGATCTTGGAGTGGTGGGCCCTCGGGTATCTTACCATGAACCCATGGGAACGCACACCAGCATGTTTCAGGCTGAGGCGTCTGCGATAGGAAGATGTGCGGACTTCAACCTTAAACGTAACTATCGGAATATGGGCATATCCATCCTATCTGATAGTCAAGCAGCATTAAACGCTATAATGGTGACTAAGATAACATCGAAGGTAGTTCTACTCGGGACAACAGGCTTACCCTTTGATGGGTCCCGGGCCACATGGACATAGCGGGAAACGAGGCGGCTGATAAGCAAGCAAGTATGGGGGCTGAAAGACCCCTAACGGGACCAGAACCGTATTATGGCATAGGGAGACACACTATACGACTGGAACTGAGGAGAGACAGAGGCGGCAACAGAGCTGGTAAGAGGCAGTAGGACTTCGACAAGCCAGATGTCTCCTGGGTGGTTATAATCTTAGAGGATTTAAGCAAGTTAGAACCATGGGAAAGAGCACCGGTCTATTGACAGGACACTGTAGACTAATAAGTCACCTAACTAAATTAGATAAATATAGTAGCGATCTCTGCAGGTTTTGTGAAAGAGAGGAGGAATCGTCGATGCACATCCTAGTAGAATGTGTCGCCTTAACTAGAAGAAGATGCAGTATCCTAGGGATGCATGTTATGAATTTCAGAGACATAGAAGACCTAAACCCAACAAAGGCCGATGGAAGAGCTATAGGCTCAGAAGGGGAACAATATATCGAGTAAGTCGCGGTGCAATTCTCCCCCCATAATAATAATAATAAATGTTCAGATTCCATACAAAAGTAGTATTAGCCAAAATATTCCGTTGGGACGAGAGAGCGCACTTGGAATGAGTTTTTGAAATTTTAATGTTCAATAGCGACAAGAAAATGAGAAAGTATATTTTAAAAAACTAATGGCTTGTTGTGCGATTACCTTGAATCTTTGTTTCAAAGATGTATCTGAAAATACAGCTTTAAGGAAAATGACATTGTGTGTCCACTGTTATTTTCAACCAAAACAATAAGTGAATATTCACTGCGCCATCTTCTACCAGAAAGCCCTTCAGAGTATTTTCTAACTCAGGCACTTAAGGTATTATTTAATTATCATTCTGCTGTATTCAAACTGGAGCTTCTTTGAGTACAGTTAATTTTTGACTACAATCAAATAAGCAAATCGAATCTAAGCGTACTCAAATCAAATTGCATTGACTGAATGCGCGTGCAAAACGGAGTGAATGAATGGACGCAGAAAATAACAATCAGTGTAGAGTACAATGAGTGCGCAATTGAATTGAGCAGCTGCGGTTTAGTTTTCTATAATTAAGCAATTACAATATGAATTAAACAAAACCCAGTGTCAGTCTTTTATTTAATTTCGCACAACCCGATTAAAAACAAAATTAAATATATATATATGTTAAGCACTCATCTCTTATACTTATTATAAGAGGTGGAAAGCTTAATGTTCACTGCCGATTCTTTTTAGGGTGAACGTGATCATAAGATCGGATATTAAAAACTTCGATTATAAAGATGGAAAAATGGGGAAAACCGTAAATTTTCTTAAATGTCTGTTCAAATTTGTATTTCGGAAGATGGATTTTCATGGCTGAATACATTTTTCACAGCGGGACTCTTTGTACTGATTATTTTATTTTATTGATTTATTTCGACTCTTTCATTTTTATTTTTTTTTTTATGTAGCAATTATATTTAAACATTAATCAACCTATTGATATATAGGCTATAAAACATTGATTTGTAAAGGTACGAATGAAAAATAGCAGTGAATTAAAATTTATAACATAAACATAGAACTGGTTTTAGCAGATAATAAATAACATTAAATATTACATTTGTAGCACATTAATTTAACGCCCAACAGTCCAGAGGTCGCTGGTGTGGAGGCGCTTCAACCTCCTGCGAGTTGTATTTGACCCAAGTGTGCAAGCCAAAGGGTTGACGTGGTTATGCAACCGGTCATTATACCGACTCGTATGCCGGTTAATTTGTTGTGTGACTGTCGGTAGACCGAAGTCGTTGTGCAGCGTCCTGTTACTCACGTATGGTGGCGCACCAGAGATGTCTCTGAGCACCTTGTTCTGCAAGACTTGAATTTGGTTTATCCAAGATTTTGCAGCTAGGCTCCAAAATGGAATCCCATATGTCCATGTGGGTACGATGATGCTCCTGTACACCAGCAGCTTGTTGCTCAAGCTGAGTTTGCTACATGGCCTCAGCAACCAGTTGAGTTCCGTTTTTTTGGATCTACACGCTGCTGCCGTGATCTGGATGTGTTTGCGCCAGGTAAATTTCCTGTCCAGATACATACCCAGGTATCGAACATGGTTCTCCTGAGGTATGACCATGTTGTTGAGTCGAACAGTTGGACATTTACCATTCCTGAGCGCAAGCGTGCAGTGCTGAGACTTGCTCCCATTGACGCAGATGCTCCACCGACTGGCCCAAGTACTAAAGCCATCCAAGAACCTCTGCGTAACCGCAGCTGCTCTCCAAGCAGTGGTGGAGTTAGCAAGGAACACATTGTCATCCGCGTATGTGGCAAGCAGCGTATTTCTGGCTACTGGGATCGGCAAGTCCGCGGTGTACAATGTGTACAAAGCAGGTCCAAGGACACTACCCTGCAAAACACACCCGTTCAAATGCGGCGGATGTTTGATCGCTCGCCCCTAACTTCAACCATAAAAGAACGGCTAAGCAGGTAAGACCTGAGCAGTAAATACTGCGCCGATGGTAGCAGGGACTTAAGCTTAAAAAGCAGGCCATCATGCCATACGCGATCAAATACCTGCTGGATATCCAGAAAGACGGCAGAGCTGTACTGCTTATTTTCCAACGTCTCGAGGACATGCTGTACTACTCGATGAACTTGCTCTGGTGTACCATGGTGATGCCTGAAGCCAAACTGATGACCAGGAATGACCCTCTGGAAGGCACTTACTGCCGACAATCTTCCCAGAAATATTTTTTCAAATATCTTGGAGAAAGTGGACAGCAAGCTTATCGGTCGATATGACGAGACAAGATTATCCGGCTTGCCAGGTTTCGGAATCATCGCAATCACAGCGCACTTCCACGGAGTGGGGAAGTGGTGGATGCGAACCATGGAGCTAAAAAGTATCACCAAGAACATCACTCCCTTCTCTGGGAGTGCCTTCGCAACTCTGCCGTCAATGCCATCATAGCCAGGGCCTTAGTGGACTTAAGCCTGCGAATCTGTAAGCAGACCTCACTAGGGGCGATAGGTGTGATCGGTTGTACAGGATCGAGATCTGCATTTAAAAATGCTTCAGTATCCTGTACCTGGCTGGGTGATGCAAGTGCAAAAGGCGTGAAGCGACCTTGCAGCTCTTCCGCAAACGCCGATGCAATCTCTGCATCCGATCGACACCAACTGTTGTCCGGTCGCATAATGGGGATCCGCCTGAGTGACTGCCGCTTGACACATCGCTGCCTTCCACGAATTGAATCCATAATTCTTATTGGGATTGGGCATTGCGAAGCATATCCTGGAAATATTTGCTCTTAATGTCAAACAGCAGCTTATGCATCTCGTGCATAACATGTTCTGAATTTTAAAGACATAGAAGACATAAGCCCAACAAAGATCCTCACATGTCCGAGAACTAGGGCTTATGGAACAGCTATAGGCTCAGAAGGGGGCACAATAGATCAAGTAGGTCGCGGTGCAATTCCCCCCCCCATCCATAATAATATAGAAAGCTCTTCATCTGTAATATTTTAATGTATATTTTGTAATATTTAAATGAATAGGATATACTCCTTGGAGTATAAAGATGTTTCTATTATATCTGTAGATCTCCCTTTTCTGTAGCCATGTTGGGTTCCCGAGATAAGGTTGAGGTCTATGGAATTATTTAGGTGTAGACTTATGAGTCACTCTAGATTCTTTAATATGACAGAAGATAGACTGATGGGTCTAAAGTCCTTTGCGCTGATATGTGACGGCTTACAAGCTTTGGGTATAAAGATGATTTTTGAATGAAGCCAAGCGGGTAGGATTTGGCCAGTCTTGAGAACTTTCTAGAAAATTGATTTTAGCCAATTTGTGGCTGTTGCGCCCGGATTTGGTAATTGGACTGAACTTATATTGTCAGCCTAGGGGCTCAAACGGCTTGAAGCTGTTTGTTGCCCATTTTAAATTTTCTTTGCATAGAAAAAGTTTTCTTGATGTAATCACTTCAGATTGCATACAATTTAGGGTCGTAGGTTGTTCCGATCAGCCTGAGAAATGTGAACTTAAGAGAACATCCAGTGATTCACACCATGAGTTGTCATATTTTTTCAGATTACCTAGAGTGGGGGTGGTTTTGTATTATTCTTTTTTTTTGTGGTATTCGTTCTACTTTTCCGTTATTAATTTTCCAGTTCGCTTTTTTCTGATTTAAGAAAAACGTTAAAAGTGACTCACCCCTCAAATTCGTATCCGTGCTGCCCGCCCCACTGGGAGTTGTGAGCGTTGGCATCACAGCCTATGACTAGGCCAGTTTCCCGCGACGAGAAATGTAATGATTTCCTCTGGTAATGATCCAAAAGCAGAGAGTAACCGAATTAGGGCTGGCTTTTTATTATTATCGATAACACAATGTGTTTAAGAGGTTTCGATGAAATGTAATAATTCGATATCTATCGATGCAACTGGCTGCAAGCGCCAACAGATGCATTTGAATATTGTTTGTCCACTGTGAATAAGCATTTTCGGTTCTGTAGTACACTGTACGATTGTTGAGACTTTGCAAAACACGATTTTTGCTTCTCAGAGGCTTGCTACGGTCGTGGAGGAGGATTTGTATCTATAATATTATTTTTTCTTAACGGTTAAATATATTTTGAAGAGACTTGCAGTTTACATATTTTTGTAAAACTTCTACAGGCTTTGGGAACACATACATCTGCGCATGGTGGTGCTGTCAGTGATTCTAAAATTTGGGAACTCGATTAAATTAGGTGCTTTCTACGGCAGCTTATATATCACTTAATGAAAACGTTCCTTCAACTGTTGAAGTTTTATTGAAATTCCTGACAAAACGCGATTTATTACAGACTTCGTTTAGGACCCGTGGCTTTATTATAGGACACAAAATATCACAAATACATATATACATTTATTTATATTAATACTAGTATTTTTACATGTTGTTTTATCATTTTAATATATATAGACCACAAATGAATTTTTTTTATCATTTATTATACTTATTATTTTATTTAGTCAACTAATATTTAATATCACAATAGGTTTAATTTTACAATTTAAATATAAAATAATGAAATAAAAATATACAAAATGTGGAATATAAATAAAATTAAAAAATTAAATAAAAAACACACCAAGAGTGAGTAAGGAACAGTAAATAACATTTCCAAAAATTTAAACATTAAAAACGAAACAAAAATTCTATAAATATATTACAAAATAATATAGACAGTAATTGAAAAAAAAAAACAATGAAGAGTAGAATAGTTAAGAACATTTTTGTCAGGGGTGCATTAAAATGTAACATTTAAGAATATAGAGAAAAGAGTCCCTCCGACCAATAGTGAACTAAGCAACTGTTATGGTTGTAGAAATATTTTTTAAAAATAGGAAAATTAAAACATCCTAAAAGAAATAAGAAGTCTGCGATAGAAGAAATAACTCAATACGTCGTTGCTAGTTTTTATATGAAGAACATGTTTAAAAATACAAATTAAATTAACAGTATTCAAGAACACGACTGACGGAAGAGACATTGAAAAGTTTGAAAGATTAAAGTTTTTTGATTTTACCGCATATTGATAGCGATAGGTCGATCGCAGGCTATAAAATGTCGTTAAGTTTCATAGCAACTAGCATTGAGATGAGCTCACTTCTTGCTTCTTATAAAAGATCTGACGGCGAAAGGGCTCAGCCTTTTTGCCCCGATGTTATATCCAGAAAATTTAGCATTCTCCACGTCGGCTAGACCTCCGATAAGCATACGTTTGAGGATATATCCGCGCGCCTTAAAAGAAAAGTAACAAGTTGTCAACGTTGTGCACGCAATTCACAAGTCAAAATACGGAAAACAAAAAGTAAGTGCTTTTGCGCCCTCCCCACGAAGTTGCCATCCCTGCGCACTCCCGAGTCGGACATCAACGGCAATTGGGACATGCCTTTTGGAGTGTGAGCGCCCATTGGCAGTTCTCTCCACAAGTTCGGCCGCCCAGCTGCGCTTGCGCCAAGCTTCCGCCGAAGATTTTATTTTCTCTACCCTCTGACGTCACGGCTTAGTGCATCGCAACTCTCCGTTGAGCTGAATTGACGCTATCGGATTTTTTTTTGTTCTTCGTTAATTTTTGTATAATTTTTTTATTGTGCACACACAACCATTCATTGGAACACTCGAATGGTAACCTAGTGATCATATAGTGCATGCGAGATCGGCTCGTCAATATATACAATTAATAAATAGTGTTACAATTCCCGTGAAAATTTCCATTAATGTTCTTAAATAATTTGTTTATATTATCATTAACTTTGTTACGTTAACTTTTCATTTCATGTTATAAGAAAATTAAGTTCAATTAGTTTGGTGAATTTAATTAGTTTTGGAGTTAACTAATTTGAATTAATTAATTTTTTGAATTGAAATTCATCTGGTTGTTAAGCTTTTTTTTATTTAAATAATTAAACTTATTTAGCGTACTTTTTCCAGTAAATTTGTAAAATGAAAATGGTTTTCAAATTAATTTTGTTAATTAAATTAGTTTGTGTAATTAATTTTTGTTAATTAAAATTTGTTTTGACTAGTACAATTCATTTTTTTCATGCATTTTTGTGAAGTGATTGCATATAATTATTTTTTTTAATTATTCGCTGTAATTTTTTTTTTTTAATTAAGTAAATCCATTATGGGGCTGACGCTATTCGCCTCTAATGTTATGTTAGCTATATGAATAAACATGGAAATGAATTGTGAAATGAATTGCTAAAAATTGTAAACGTTCCTGGGCGGCATGATAATATAATGATTTAGGATAAGGATAATTAGGGAATCTTCGATTGACGTCGCCTCGAAGATCATGGTTGGGTTAGGGTACAGAACGCGAATGTCGACCACCACCTCAGACCTCGCCCCTTTCTATAACACTCTGCACAGATGAAAGCCTATAGCAACGTTAATTAGTCCGCTTGTTCATATGTATTTTGTGTGTTTTCCGTTGATACAGATTTTTTTCCAAGGAGTATCTTCTCCTAGTTTAGTTTCAGTAGGAATTCTAAATAACAAAATTGTGTTGTCACTACTGAGGACTAGCAAAAACCTACCCCCTCCCGAAAGAGCTACGGCCCAGAGGATTCCGACTGCTTTGTATCTCAATAATCATAAACGTTCTCCGAATTTAGATAAACGCTTTACAAACCGCCGTATGTACCTGACTATCGATTTTGATGTCACCTACGATCGTACTGTCGACGAGTATACTACAGAGTACAGAGTACACTACAACCGAGTTCATTCTGGGCTCCATTAATTGTAGTGGTATCAATTGTGGTAGCAAAAAATAAATCCAAAGCCTTTGATTGTCCGTATATTTTCAATGAACTTAAAGTGACCTAGTAGTAATAAGAGTCAGAAATATACGAGGTGTGTTCAAAAAGTATCGCGAATTTTGTGTTTTTTCAGATATTATTTATTTATTCATGAATATCTATTTTGTCCCCTTCAAAGTAATCCCCATGAGATATTATACACTTGTGCCAACGGTTTTTCTAATCTTCGAAGCACTTCAAAAAATCATTTTTTTTTATCTTGTTCAGCTCCTCCTTCGATCCCGTCTTTATCTCGTCAAGCGTAGCTTAACGTCGTCCTTTCATGGGCCTCTTCAGTTTAGGGAACAAGAAAAAGTCACAGGGGGCCAGATCTGGGGAATACGGTGGCTGCGGCATCATTAGTGTGTTGTTTTTGGCCAAAAAGTCGCGCACAAGCGATGCTGTTTTTGGTCGCAATTGAGCAATTTTGGTACGAATTTCGCGGCGACCCGTCTCATGCCCAAATCATTGATAAAAATCGAATGGCATGAGCCAATCGATATGTCTAGCTCCTCAGCAACTTCTCTAACGGTGATTCGACGATTGGCCAATACCATTTTCTCCACTCCATTAATTTTTTCGTCTGTTGTTGAAGTGCTCGGGCGTCCGGCACGCTCTTCGTCGTTCACATCTTCTCGGCCTTCTGAGAAGCATTTTGTACCACCGATAAACGTTGCTTCGGTACAAGGTAGCTTCTCCGTATGCCACAATCAACATTCGGAATGCATCCGCGCACTTAATTTCGTTTTTCACACAAAATTTGATACAGGTTCTTTGATCCATTTTTTTGAATAGGTAAAAATCGCAGACGATCCAAAACACGTGCAAGCAAAGCAGCTGTCAACAATTAAGTGAACATTCAAAATGGCCGAGCTTGTCGGCATAAGTGAGAGACATGAGTACCAACATAACGCTACAAAAAATCGAAATTCGAATATACGTAACCCGCGAAAATTCAAAATTCGCGATACTTTTTGAACACACCTCGTACATATTGAAGACAGGCTAACCTCAACAATATTGACCATTATTGCCATTATTCTCCTTGACACCATATGCAATATTTTGATGAAGAACATGCAGTTCGACATCATATCGCGTGCATGAATGTAGATACTTTTGAGTTTACATATTCAGGGTATGCCCATTGTTGGTTAGTTTTAGGGGACGGGACAAAGCTTTGTTGTAGTTAATGAAGATTAGCTCTGGCGCCGTTGACCTGACCGCCTAATATTTAAATGACTTATGCAATTTAAAGAAGGTAAATATTTTGTGAAACACTTACTTTGGCTTACTTTGGCTGTAGAGAAATTGTTTGCCAGCGTTTACATTCCAGTCCTTTCCGTTTTGATCAAAATGGCTTAAACTTGGACAATTTCAAACTACATAATTCATTCAAAAATTTGAAATTACTGATCTAAACTATAAACTCAATTGTAAATTTTTAGGTGCATATGACACGTTTAATTGGTAGTAGTAGTAGTCCGTTTGTATGTATATTCAGTGAAATCCGTTTTAAAATTTATCTCAGAGTTCTCTGGACTATGGTAGTTGTTTGACTGCGTTCGTCTAGTCAATCCCAAAATTTGGCAATCTCTCGTCTAGGTAGTCTCACAGAATCCGAGAACACAGTCCAAATAACAGATTCGACGCAGTCAGGCGTAGTCAGTGAGCGTGTATTGCAATATATAATATAAAATCTTCGTTGAATGCATACCATTATATGAGTAAAACCTTCCAGTAGAAATGTCTCTCAATAGATTGTTAATCGTTAATTGTCCAGCTATTGTCGTACTAGATTGGTATCTAATAACTTGAGGCAATCGATTTAAGATTCGGTTAAGGACAAAATGCGTCGAGATATGTGAAGGTACAGCCTGAAGCATGACTCCTAAAACGGCAAGACCATCCGAACGCAAACTTGCTTCGGCTACCGTAGCATTGGCATGTCGTAGCGTTGACGGTTGATGAGATGCTCGGATCCACGACTGTTGGCCGATCCCCAATGGAAGTGCACGCTCTGCGCTTCAAAGGTGCCTGGCAACAGGCCGCCCTCGATGGAAGCACGCTGTCCGTTATTTGTGGGCGGCAAAACAATGTTCGCTGAAGTACACTTTAATACTATAATCAAGGCACTGATAAAACAAAATTACTGCACACCTGTATGTCCATTGTTTGTCATCATAAGCGGTGACTGCAAGACCCGATTGTAGTTCGTGAAACGAATTCGTGGTATGGGTGCGCGAATAGCCTGTGAAAGGTAACTTTGCTAGAAAACGTCCAGTGTTGTGAAGGCTTATGCTACTCACAGTGTTGTCCGCCAATCTAATTGGAGATTGACTTCGGCCAGTTGCGCATGTTCCCTGCCAATCCCTGCCTTGTTGGTCGTAGTTGAATTGTCCACTCGCCTGTTTGGCTGCCAACACTAAGAACTGCAGCAAGACTACAAATCCCCGACGATTTAAAAGACACATTTTCTGTTCCAATACGTATGTGGAAGTTACATCTAATTTCTGACGATATGCACTGAATAACGCTTGTAAGAAGACTGCAATAATTATGCAATGGAACACAGCAATTTATAGGCGCAGAGTCTGCTGGAGGCGGGAGCTTCTTCAAAGATATGAACGCCGTTTTTTGCTCAGCTCTGTCAAGCCAGGTTGAAAATTTGCATAGAGTTTGCAACGTGTTCGATATGTTCATCAGTGCCTCAGTCATCTACATTAGTGCCCATCAACACAATATATTAAAAATTTAATATTATCAGTAGACTAAGTTCCGCTGTGTAAAAATGTATTATGCCATGAAAATTCAACTTTCAATGTACAATCTTCAACAGCTATTTAATAAATTGAATGCACTTTTAAAAAATTTCTTACACAGAACTTTTAAAATAGATTTGCATCGGCTTATAAGCAAAACAGTTGCCTACAAAGGTTTTTCCAATTTTTCCATCTTTGAGATCGAATTTTCAATATCATCTCTCCTCTGTTCACTTTCGTGCTAAAAGGAATCGGCTGTGAACATTTTAGCTTTCCATCTCTTATGATAATGATATATAAATTAAACGATTCCTTATTGTTTTTAGTAAAAAAAAAAAACCGAATCGTTTTGTTGTCGGTTGTCCCGTCTGGATCCCACGATGGTCCTCTAGTGGAATGTGTTCACAGAGGCGCGTATCGTATTTCTTCATGCGCTTTGGCTGTGATCGTGGTCTTTTGATATTTCTGGCTGAATGCGGCGTTGCCTAAATATGCTGACGATAACTGATTCTGGGTACTTGCGGCTGAGTCGAGCGTTAATGAAATATGCCGACGAGGCGTAAGTTTTGTATGACATTTGTTTTAGCTTGTCGTTAGTTCGAGTTATTTGTAATGATAGTTATTAACTCCTCCCTCTTTAAACGCGATGTAAAACCTTGTTTGGATTTTGATTCTGCTCCGGAGGATTGTCTTCCTGTCTGCTAGCTTCTCCTGTGACAGTTTTTTATTTGATCCAGCAGTTGACTATGATCATTAATAGAATAAAGAGCGTGGTTGAGATTTCTAAATTTACTGTTGTTGTGGTTGTGCTACTGTTTCTGAGTGTTTTAGTTCCTTTGTATTATGAATGTTTATTTCCTTTAACATTTGTAATGAGAGTACTTCCTCGACTTCTGACTTTCCCTTTATTATTTGTAGCATTTGTACCTTTGATAGGTACAGGTCTTCTCTTATCCTGACTGTAGAATTTTCAAACTGGATGAGGAATGTTCCCCTTAAGTCCATTGGTTCTTCGTCGATTTTTATTTCGCCTTTGAAGTTGTTGAGCAGGATCGTTCCGGTGAACAATTCTTCGTTGTCGGGTACGTGTAGACTATTTATAAGTTGACAATCGGCTATTTTGCTTTTGAGGATTCGTGTTATACAAGTGGCCTTGCTTAGATCTATTAATTTAGTTTTTCTACATATGCTTCAATCGTTATTACAATTTTCATTGGTTCAAAAAATTTGTTGGTTACATTTAATTGTGTTATTGAACTTTAACTTATTTAGTTCTTTACAAAGCGGCAGTAGCTAGCGTTGGCGAGGTCTAGCGAGGTCGTAGTTAACTTGAGCTCCCAGTAGACCTCGTGCTCGCATGGCGGCGAAGAAAGAACCGGACCAGGTGCAATGTTGCAGAAGTGCAACCCATCTCATCCCACCCAGGACTGAAGGGTGGTGAAAATCAGGCGGTGGTGATCCAGTCGTGCTGGATGCCTCTCCGAAGATCGAAGCAACGGACTGGAGCCGGGGTACGCATCCGATGCGTCGACCCTGACACAGGGCCTAGAGTCTATGTGTCGGGAGATCGATGAGGAGGATTCCTCGCTGTTCAATGATGGACACAGCAACGAAACAGTGGTGGGGGTTGCGTCTTCAGATGTCGCTACGACTTCTGCAGATCAACCTCCATCACTGTAAAGAAGCATCTGCTACTCTCATGTTCCGCATGGCTGAAGGCGAAGTCGATATTGCGCTAGCCCAAGAACGTTGTATAGTTGGATGCAAGTTTTGCGGACTAGATAGCAATAAAGTCATAAGAGCTCAAACAGAAGGTAAAACCAGAACCTGCGTTATCGCGAAAAAACACCTCAGAATTTTGCTGCTCAATAATTTTAGTAATGGCGACAACACCATGGTAAGCCTGGAGCTACAGTCAGTTCTAATAAGGCTACTATCGTCATATATGGCCCGCTTGGATCACCACCTGACAAGTCCGTCAAGTCTCTCGTCGCGGAATGCGAAAAGGGGAAAATTGGCCTAGTTATAGGGTGCGATGCTCACTATTAATAGTGGGGTAGCACAGACACAAATATAAGTGGTGAGTCACTTTTAGCTTTCGTCCTTAATACTAATCTCTTGATCTGCAATACGGGAAATGATCCCACTTTTATTATTAAAAATCGTAGAGAGGTTCTAGACATAACCCTCGTTTCACATGTCATTAGTAATCAGTTAAGAGGGTGGAGAGTCTCCGACGAACACTCATTCTCTGATCATATATTGAGTATAAGATTTATCCAAAAAAAAACCGGTTCATCCTGCCGGAAAATCTCCCGACGGGTCCAGATTCTCTAGAGCATCTGTGCAAACTCACAGACACCTTCACACGGGCGTATAAAAGTGCCTTCAAGGCAGCCCGTTCCATTAGCAGGCCCACGCCTAAGAAGAAGCCCCCATGGTGGACATCACAACTTGGCGTTCTCGGCCAAAGTTAGAAGTCCATATTCAATGCAGTGAAATCGCAGAATAATGACTTCCACTGGTCTCAGTATTACTCTAGTCTGGCGGAATATAAAAAAAAACCAGACGGGCTAAGAGGAAGTCCTGGAGAGACTTCTGTACCGAAATAGAATCTACCAATGAGGCCGCTAGGCTGAGAAAAATTATATTCAAAACCACCCCCACACTAGGTTATCTCAAAAGAAATGACAACTCTTGGTCTGATTCCAGTGAAGACTCACTGGATATCCTCCTAAATACGCACTTCCCAGGGTGCTCCAAGCTACCTAAAACCCAAAATTGTATGAGGTCTGAAGAGATCACATCAATGAAACCCTTTCTTAGCAAAGAAAACTCGAAATGGGCAATCGGCCCAGACAATATAAGTCGAGCCCAGCTGCAAAAAGCAGGTGCCACAGCCATAAATTGGCTATATAACATTTTTGAGAATGTTTTCAAGACTGGCCAAATCCCTTCTGCTTGGCTTCAGTCAAAAATAACTTTTATACGCAAAGCTGGTAAGCCATCACATATCAGCGCAAAGGGTTTAGACCCATCGGTCTATCGTCCCTTATGCTAAAAACTCTAGAGCGACTCATAAGTCTCAATCTCAACAATTCAATAGACCCAAATCTTATCTCAGCGTCTCAGCATGCCTACAGGAAAAAATATAAACATTATTATACTCCAAGGAGAATACCTTAGTAGCTTTCCTAGGCATCGAGGGTGCATTCAACAATGTTATCTCAGATGCGGGAAACTGAAGCAATGCACGTTTCACAACTCTTGGGGGTTGCGGCGGATTAGTGGAACTGATCAATCAATTGCTCACTTGCAGGAATGTGAAGTCTACGCTTAGGTCGTCAACACTCTTCAGGTACATCAGCAGAGGAACGCCTCAAGGGGGCGTCCTGTCACTTCTCTTATGGAACATAGCTGCCAATGGACTGTTCGGGGCATGGAGGGAGGCGGCTGCCAGACCGTCGCATATGCGAATGATGTTGCTGTTATATTCAGAGGAAAGTATCCCCAAACCCTAATGACAAGTAAGTTAAAAATACTGTCATCCTGGGCCAATAACTGTAGGTTAAGTGTAAACACCACCAAAACAGAGCTCGTTCTCTTTTCAAGGAAGTATAAAACTCCCACTCTAGTTCCATCGAGACTAAACAACCAAAACCTTTCCTTCTGTAGAAGTGCCAATTTTTTTGGGGCTGACACTGGACAGGAAATTAGACTGGAATCTTAATACCCAGCTATGTCCCCTAAAATTGTCCATCCTTCTATATGGGGTCTTAGGATGGTGGCCATGTCTAAAAAGGCAAACAAAAGAAGGCAACTGCAACTACGCCTCCTCCCTGACAAGGAAGGTATATGTATGCCTCTGGCTACGGGCAAGCTTAAAATTAAAGAAAAAAATAGACTCAGGTTAAAAGACAAATGGTTAATTGTCTATGGTCGAATAGCACGCCAAGCCTGGCCTAATTTAAATAGTAAACGCAGTAGGGAACTGTGTAGACTAAGCCGGACAAATTGCTCCGAAGTAGTACGTGCATTAACTGGACATTGGCTAGTGAGTGTTCATGCCAATAGGCTTAAACCACACTACAATGCTTTCTGCAAGAGCTGTAGAGATGAGGAGGAGGTAGAATCTCCTGAACATTTTATATTCTTCTATCCTGCACTTGCTAGGAAAAGATTCGCCATAAGGGGAAGCTATTTCTTGTCAAGCTTATAACTAGCGGATATGGGACCGGCCAGAATTGCGAAATTCAGTTTCGCAACTGGCTAGTCTACCCTGTGATTCATGCCCGCATGATTGCATAAGAAAGGTAGTAGATTCCACACGGTATCACAACGGACCAATAATGGCCTAAGTGTGCCGACCTTGGTCGACAGCCGTTTAACCTAACTTAACATAAGAGTTCTTCGGGATTAATAAAATATGAATTTTATCTTTCCAATATGTTTGCGATTTTTTCTATTTCAATTTCTGACAGGATTATTGAGTTTATTGTATTAGTTTTTGCCCAATGAATGGCGTACATTTAATTATTTAGTTCTTTTTTGAAATTTTGTATTTTATATTTTAATAGTGTGGATATTTTATTTTGAAAATTCTTATTTTCCATGGTTTCTTTTACTATTTTATTTATTCTTTCAGTTAATTCGTTCCTTCTTTCTTTTAAGGGAAATAGTAAATGTGTTTTATTTACCTCTCTAAGTTTGTCCGATAAGTTAACGAACGCCATTTTGTATTCTTCAATTTTGAATAGGTGAATTATTTTACAAGTGTCATTTTCTAATTCTGCGACTCCTGTTTTTATGGGTATTATTTGTGAATGAGCGTAGTCCAATATGGTCGCTAGACCGAGACATGTTAGTAAGAATAATTTGTAAAATATTAAAATATATAATGTTTTTAGATTATTTTTATGGATTATCCGTCCACTTTGGGGTTTTATGGTGGTATTTCGATTTTCTTCCACTATTTCTTTCGTATATTTCGGGGTGAGTTTTGAGCCTAATCTTTTGACTATTTTGCAATAAAGTTTCTTGTTATTATGGTATTCTAAATCATAAACTTGTTTATTTTTTAATTCATCTACTTTGTTTCTATTTTTTATTTTTTTTCTAACTCTTGAGGGTCGCTGGTGGCTCGTGTTCCGAAAAATATATCTATTGGTTTTGCGTTCACGGTGGAATGTATGGATTTATTGTATAGTTGAATATATTTAAATATTAAATCTTCGAAATTCATTATTACGTCATCCCTTTTCACACATCTCATTATTTCGGTAAGTGTTGTATGAAATCTTTCAATTTGTCTGTTGCTTGTTGAGTTGTACGGTGGTGTCGTGTACACTTTTGTTTTTAATTGGTTTCCAATAAGAATTTAATGGATGCGGAATTTAGAGCTCTGTCGTTGTCCATAATAACTAATTTGGGCATACCGAAAGCTATCATTACCTCAGGTCATGGGCGTTTTATAACTTCGGTTGCTTTCGAATTTAAGAGTTTTATTTGTGCGTACTTTGAGAATTTAGAATAGGAGTGGGTTGCAATTCTTCTATTTGTGGTCTGTCTGTCATAATTGATCTTTTTGCATGTTTCACATGCTCTAGGTATTTATGATTGTATGTCTGATGCTAATAAGAAAAGTTGGTTTTTAAAGACGTTAATTGGGACTTCCATTAGAAGAATAAGATTCTGTGACGAACTGTCATCTCTTTGTATTGTTGATGTTGATGTGTTAGTTATTTCGGGGCTTTGGCGGATATCTGGATTTCTGTCTGCAACAACGTTAAAAGTTCCTGGTTTATATATTAATTCTTTATTATATTCTTCGAGGTAACTTTACCATCTTTTTAGTTTACCATTATAATTTTTGCTGCTCAGAGCAAAAGTTAGTGGTTGATGGTCTGCAAAAATTATTACTTCTGAGTTACCATAAAGGCACATTCGCAGATTCTGAAGTGCCAAAACAATAGCTAACATTTTCTTTTTGTTAGTTGTGTAATTTTCTTCTGTTACGATGATGAACATAGCAGATTATTCCAACGTGATGCCTTAGGATATGCCTAATGCTCGTTGGAATGTTCATGGCGAATTTTTTTAGTCCAAACGGAAGTCTGGTGAAATACTTATTCTCGCCCAATTGTGCGATGATTTCTCCAATCTCAGGGATCGGGTATCGATCCGAAATTGTAACTGAGTTAAGTTTCCTATATTCGATGACTTTTCGAAATTTTTTTTCGCCTAATGTGTCGCTACCCACACCGGGCATTGTATGGTGACCGTGAAATTCTTATTATGCCGTCTCGCAGCAACTGATATTTTAGTTTTTCGACTTCTCCTCTTAAGGAAGTAGGATATTGGAAATGCTTGCTATATACCGGGGAATCCGATCTCGTTCTTATTTTGCTATTTTGCCTAATACTCTGTTGGTGTAGATCAGTTTTTCGTCTGGGTCTGCAAACAAAGTTGTACGAGTCTTCGTAACGTGATATATGAAGCGTTTTTGTTCGTTCGTCATGTGCTCTGTACGTACCTTTATGTTATTTACTGCCTGTATTTCTAACTTTCTTATTTTAATTTCATAATTTCGTTCAATAATTATTGCGTCGTTCTTGATGTCAATCACAGCGTTAAGCTGATTTAAGCAGAAAAACTTGATTATTCTATTTTTTTGATCGAAAAAACTATTTTGGTTTCCGCCAACGGACGTTGCATTAAATACATTTTGGTTTGGTTTCGGATTTGGAACTAAATTGCACTGGAAATACGGTAGCGAAGAAGCACGTAATCTTAAAAATGAATGTCGGAAGCAACCGTTGTTGGTTGATATTCATAGTCGTTTTCTACCTTATCAGGTAAGGCATAAGCTCCTTCAACTCGGCAGCTTCGAAGTAAGCTTCTTCCTCATTGCTCATGTCGTAAGGGTTTGGTTGCACGACCTGTTCTTCTGATGGTTCGGTTGCAATATGGAATTATCGTTGGATTTTTAGGGGCTGTCCGCTAGGTGCGTTGAGGGGGTGTTTGCTCGCGAAATCATTTGTTCGTGGCTTGTGCATGTAATTAACATTTCTGGTTCTGATGGAGCTATCTATCCCCATTGGTACAGGTTTTGGTTCTGGTTTTGAAAAAAAATGGGCGCGGAGGCGCTTGGTAACCCTGTCTAAGATTTAAAAAATTGTTCCGGCAATGTATATTGACCCTGTGATGGCTGAAGAAATTGTTTATGTTGATGCGTATTCATATTTGGTCTAGGGGTGTGGTACAGTTTAGGATCCAACTTTCTCCATTGCGGTTTATGTACTGGATTATGATTTCTGGGCGGTAAAGGTGGTGTTTGTCGTCTTAATTTGGGTAAGAAAGCATTTCTATGTTCTTGGTTCTCCACAAAGTTACACAGATACAAGGTGTGGCTCTTGGCTCTTTGATTGCTAAGAGTCTGGGTAAGTCCTCATTTAAACCGAACGAACGTGTCTAAGCCTTTAACTCAATAATTGTTCGCTTTAATTACCTCTGGTGCGTCTTCTTGTACGCTTATTTGGTTAAGGATAAGAGATAATTGATGGTATACCATTTGTTAAAATTCCTGAACGGACAGAAGTCCCTGAGTTAAAGATAACATTTGGTACTCGAGAGTTTTTAGATCTCTCCTGCCAGCATAGTGTTCTGTAAGGCACTTGGAAATTGCTTTCCAGTTCATGGGAGTATTATAAGATTCGAGCACTGCATCCGCTTCTCCTACTATTTTGTTTCGAATTGCTAAGGTTATTAGGTAATATTTGCAGGTTTCTTCTTGACCATTATAAATGGTCATTATTCTTTCTACATTTTTTTCCAAGAACCAAATGTGGTGCCTTCTCCGGAAAAATTTCTGATCAAACGCGTTATTTCGGGAACTTTTTCTTGCTCTTATCTCTAATCCTAATCTCGGACTGGTTAATGGGATATCGTTAAGGTAGTCGCTACCTTCGGTACTTATTGCTTGGCGTATTATATCGCCTCCCTGGAGGGTTTCTTTTATCAAAGACACTATAGTATCCCTCCGACTTTGACTCGTATAGGCTGTGTTACGTGATTGAGTATTTCTTTGGGAGCTAGTACAGGCTGTTCGCAGCTTCATATTGGCTAAGGATTCGGACAATACGTTGGACTGCATTTTGTAATTAGTTTTATCTTCTCTGAATAGGGGTAAATTTATATTCGGACCACTTTAGAATTATACTTTATTACGGAATGTTTGAATAATGAGGAGCAATTGGAATTTTATTTAGATACAAATTAATTGATTATTAACATTTTATTTTGTTTTAATTTTTTCTTACATCTATAGTGTCTTCACCTTTTATTCTTAAATTATTTTTTTGTAATTAGTTTTTTAAATTTTACAAACGTTTTATTTTGCCTTGGTTTTGTTACTTAATTTAAAATTGATTTGTTTCTTTTTGAATTTCCTAATTTATAATTGATTTCTGCGTTTTGATTTGCTTTTGCTTAGTTACTATTACAGAATAATTAACATTCCGGCGAATCTTCCGCGACGATCTTTTAGAATTTGTCCCTTTTGTCCCACGACGATTGCGAGTCGAGATGGGTGACTCAGGTTCCTCCAGATACGTTTTCTGGCGGTACCCTGCGGACGGACACTACAGGGTTGTCGGCGGTATTATTGTGGCACCGGTATGGGGATATTTTTGCATTTTGATCTTTGGTATTGGTCGGGGTTGTATCTGCGGCTACTTGAGACGCTTTTGATAGAACGTGGCTGGTTCACATGCACTTATTTGACATTACCTTTTTATCACGAAGTTATGTTCGTATTAGCGGTTGCTTGGTGAGCGTTTAAAGAGGCGTGGTTGTTTAAGTCACTTTTAATAACTCGCGGTAGTTTAAGTCTCCGTACCGGTCCCTGCTCGGGCAGTAGATCTCGCAGTGAGTTTATATAGCAATAACGAAAACAAAAAGATAAGAGAGAGAGAGGGAGAGAGACAAAGAAAAATATTGATAAGGAGTGAAAGAGAATATTACTATGCACTACTATCCAATCACGTTTTTAACTTGTGATTAGAGAGTAGTTCATTGTCAAATGATGTATAATTTATTGAATTATGAATATATACATATACGAGGTGTGTTCAAAAGTATCGCGAATTTTGAATTTTCGCGGGTTACATATATTCGAATTTCGATTTTTTTGTAGCGTTATGTTGGTACTCATGTCTCTCACTTATGCCGACAAGCTCGGCCATTTTGACTTTTTTCACGTAATTGTTGACAGCTGCTTTGCTTGCACGTGTTTTGGATCGTCTGCGATTTTTACCTATTCAAAAAAATGAATCAAAGAACCTGTATCAAATTTTGTGTGAAAAACGAAATTAAGTGCGCGGATGCATTCCGAATGTTGATTGTGGCATACGGAGAAGCTACCTTGGACCGAAGCAACGTTTATCGGTGGTACAAAATGTTCTCAGAAGGCCGAGAAGATGTGAACGACGAAGAGCGTGCCGGACGCCCGAGCACTTCAACAACAGACGAAAAAATTAATGGAGTGGAGAAAATGGTATTGGCCAATCGTCGAATCACCGTTAGAGAAGTTGCTGAGGAGCTAAACATATCGATTGGCTCATGCCATTCGATTTTTATCAATGATTTGGGCATGAGACGGGTCGCCGCGAAATTCGTACCAAAATTGCTCAATTGCGACCAAAAACATCATCGCATGAACATTGCTAATGAGATGTTGGACTCTGTCCGCGACGACCCAAATTTGCTCCAGAGGGTCATAACTGGTGACGAATCGTGGGTTTATGGTTACGACGTGGAAACCAAAGCTCAATCATCTCAATGGAAGCTGCGGCACGAACCAAGACCGAAAAAAGCGCGCCAAGTTCGGTCGAATGTGAAAGTTTTGCTGACAGTTTTCTTCGATTGCAGGGCGTGGTGCATCATGAGTTCTTGCCACAGGGTAGAACGGTCAATAAGGAATATTACCTGCAAGTTATGCGCAATTTGCGCGAAGCAATCCGCCAGAAACGACCGGATTTGTGGAAGAACAAAAATTGGCTTTTGCACCACGATAACGCCCCTGCTCACACATCGTTGCTTGTGCGCGACTTTTTGGCCAAAAACAACACACTAATGATGCCGCAGCCACCGTATTCCCCAGATCTGGCCCCCTGTGACTTTTTCTTGTTCCCTAAACTGAAGAGGCCCATGAAAGGACGACGTTACGCTACGCTTGACGAGATAAAGACGGGATCGAAGGAGGAGCTGAACAAGATAAAAAAAATGATTTTTTGAAGTGCTTCGAAGATTGGAAAAACCGTTGGCACAAGTGTATAATATCTCATGGGGATTACTTTGGAGGGGACAAAATAGATATTCATGAATAAATAAATAATATCTGGAAAAACACAAAATTCGCGATACTTTTTGAACACACCTCGTATATATATATATATATATAGAATATATCTACATCAAGGATATCTCCTAGAGGTCCCTCGGCTAGAGCATTCCTTTTTATTTTTATTTCAAACAATTACCTCATTAAAATATTACAAAATATAAATTAAAATATTAAAGAAGAACTTTCTTAAATAGCGAAGAAATGAAATTCATTTGGAATTTTAGTTAGAGGAATAATAAATAACTGTTTTACATATCCTACTGTATTACACACTTTATTTATATATTTTTTTGAGGATGGAAACAAGGAATTTCGAGCGAACCTTATTAGGCCAAGTAATAGGTTAGAAGATATTTAGTGGTGCGATAAAAACGGGACGATTGTTGCATCACTGAAGTACCCGGCAGTTATTTCTTATCAGATTCACATTGGAGTCCTGCAGATGCCACAAATTGACCACGTCTGTCAGGCTATGGACGTAACAGCCTTGCACACCGGCGTAGTCAACGCCCAATGAAGGTGTAAAAGTCGCGCGTATTCAAATCGCCCAGCAATCGACCAATGGCGATGGAGCCTGGTAGCTCGACTTCGCTGTGATATTGGGAAGCAAATGTCTTCTTTAGTCGTGGATAAATGCGATCCGGTGTCTACAAAAAAAAAGTGAAGTACTACCTAAGGGTGTCAAAATTCCCATTCCGATTCTGGTACGTAATGTATACAAATTCCGGTAAGGATTATGGTATTTTGTCGAACTTTTTTTACGGTATCCAACTCGATACGTAATACATCAAAATAAAAATTTTAAAAAATAAGTGGGAGCGTTCCAGTCGAGCGTTATTAACTTAGAAATACTCCTATACCAGTGTAATACCAGCTGATAACAAATTGCAAAGATCCTTTCTTGCATTTCATCAGCGTTAAAATCGTCAATAAGAAGCTGTCAAAGTCCCGAGTACTTAAAGTTGTAAAGTTGTCGGTGGGTCGGGAAGTAAGTCGTTATTTTATATAGTCGAAAATTACGTTGTACATCCAATACTCATCTTTCACTGTAATATATTTATTATTAATAATAAACAGGACATAATCAGTCCTAAATTTGGTGGCTCAATCGGTCGTTCGTTCTTATATTTGGAGCACTCAAGCCAAAACAGTGTAACAGTGAAGACTTATTGCGAAATTAATAAGTTGAAAAATGAAAAGAAGCTGTGAAAAAATCAATTTTACCATGAGTTGAAACGCTATAAGAAATTCACCGTTACAAAAACCAGAAGCAGCATAAGTCGTGATAAATTAAAAGAGAATGTGTGAAAAATTGGAATAGAGACAGCAACACCGCGTCGCCAGATAAAGTAATATTCGTGCAGTTGGAAGCAGATCGATAAAAAAGTACAACTCGATAGTTACAAGTGTATCGATGAATCGAACTCCGCAGCGCGCAGACGGCAGAATGTCTAAAAATATACTTGAAGAAAAAGATTCAGTTGGCGGTCGAGCAGTCAAAATGGCGGCAAGCTGAAAAGTTGAAGAAAACTTTCGAAAGTGAACGAACTTAAAACATGCAACAAATAATTCAAAAGTAAAATCCCGCCTGATAATTTTGCAAAGATCGTCCCAGACTTCGACGGTGACAGAGTACCGGTCAAGCATTGGCTTGTAAACTTTGAAGAAAATGCAAAGGCATATGAACTTAGTGACAAACAGAAATTTGTGCAAGCGCGCGGAAAGATGACAAAGATGGCAAATTTATTTTTCGAATCTGCTATAGATAATTAATTTGAACAGTTGAAAAGTGTTTTGATTTCTGAGCTTAAGCGTACATTAAGAAGTGCCGATATACAATCGAAGCTTAAAGAGAGAAATAAGAAAGAAGACTAATATTTTCAAGAATTCGTATTGCACTTGAAAACCCTTTCTGCGCTGGGACAAATAGACACAGAATCCGTGATTAGCTATATAGTTGACGGGTTAAGTATTAAAAATAAATAAAAATTGTATATGTACGCCTGTAAGTGATTTAAAACGTCCGAACAATATGAGCGCAAGTGTGTGAGTGAAATGCCAAACAAACAATACAGTGGTGGCAGGAAATATATGTCTGTTTCAAAAAGTTGTCATTGCTTTAAACAAACAAAATGTTTTAAATGTGAAGGCGTGCGACATATATCCAAAAATTGTCCACAAACAACGCAAAGCGAGCAAGTGGTGAAAGACATTAAGCGAGTCAAATCGGCGTAGTTGAACGGAGTTACGATTGGGTGCCTTATTGATTCGGGATCCGATGTGATAATTTTGCGTCCCTCCGGTTTCCGTGGCCTCGGAAATAGCAAAAAGCAGCCGCTAGGTACATATGTTGGCAATGAACGTGTTGATGGAATTGAAGTACAGCAAAGATTCCAAAACGCCATATGGGGGTTTGACTTCGGATCACATTTTCGCGTCACACTGAATGAGAAGTGATTCACGTTTACGAAGGCAACAGCGCAGATGGACATTGCTGAAACAAATGAGCTAGGTTATGTTAGGTTATGTTCAACGGTCGCCGACCAAGGTTGACACTCTAAGGTAATTTTTGGCCCGTTGTGATACCGTGTGGATCTCATTTCCTTTCTAAAGCAATCGTGGGAGCAAGAATCAGGAGGTAAACCAGCCGGTTGCATTTATTAATTTCCAACTGTGTTATGCTTGATAACAAGTAACTTCCTAGTATGGCGCATTTTTTCTTCGCAAGTGCAGGACAGAAGAATAGAAACTGTTCTACCTCCGCTCTCTGCAGCTTCTGCAGAAACTATTGTAGGGTGCTTTGAGCCGATTGGCATGAATACCCACTAACCAGTGGTCGGTTATAGGACGCATCACTGCAGAGTAATGTGTGCGACTTAAACTACACAGTTCCTTATTGAGTTTACTGTTTAAATTGGGCCAGGTTGGCGTGCTATTCGATCACAGTTGGCATTTAGCCATTTGTTATTTGATCTGAGTCTATTCTTTTCTCTTATATTGAGCTTTCCTTATCCGGGTAGACGGGTAATAGAGTGCCTTTCTGGCTAGCTCATTAGCTTTGCAGTTGCCTTCTATATTCCGGTGACCAGGTACCCAGATTAGGCTAATAACATGCGGATTTGCCAACATGTGTAGAGATTTGCGACAGCTTCTTACGGAAGTCGAGTTTGATGACATTGCGCTGATAGATTTGATTGTATATATTTAAGTTACAAGAACTAATTTTGGACCTATTTAAGCAATTAAGTGCCTATTTTATGGCTATTACTTCTGCCTGGAAAACACTGCAGTGTTTCGGAAGGCCGAAGGATAACTGGATGTTAAGCGCCCACGCATACGCGATTTCCGAGTTTTGAGCCATCTGTGTAGAAAGCCACGGTTGCTGGTGGACCGGGCATTCCGGGTCGATTCCTCCCTCAAGAGGAATGTACTAAGGCACACAGCAGTCGGTTTTTGTGGGAATCATTGCATTTCCCACTAGAATAGAGGCAAGGCCCATGTTCTTAGCTGCTTAATGAACATTTTTTTAAAGACTTATGGGTAATCAATTAAGTCATGTGTTTAGAAATAAAGGTCGTAGCTAGTAGGTGCAGAATAATAATAAACAACTTGTAAACATCCCTGGCATGTTTTATTAACTGTTTAAATAAAATTGAAGTGTCATCAGGTGGGCTGATGTGTGCAAGTTTTCTTCGAGTTTTTATACCCTATATATACCCTTTTATACCCATTTAAAATTGATTAAAAAAAAGGGTAAAATTAAGTTGTGCAAACTTATGACTTGAAGAAGAAAGAATGTCCGACTCTATAAGGTATATATATTCTGGATTTGAAACCAGCTACAGACTTGAAATTTGGAATATATGTTTTTAAATACCAACTGGAACACAGGTACACACACATACATACACCAAAGTTACGGCATCAGCCAGTATAATGTTCCCAACGGTGCTTTGGTTCTGATATTGTCTTTTCGGGACAATTAATTTCAGATTCTGAATTTATGTTTTGAAAGAATTTTAATTTAAAGCATACGGTCCCTTTCCGCTTCCTATTCTGGTGTGACACACTGATAATATTAATCTGGAGTGAATTAAAAGATAATATTAATCTGGAGTGAGTTAAAAAATTATTCAGTTATTCAATATCCTATTTCTATCGCAGCAGATTTATGGTTTTCACAAGTAAAGCAAATAGAGTTGAAATATAATTTGATTAACAAATCTTTTGTTTTCAATTTTTTTTCGAATGTTGGAAACGGGCAAAATAATAATGAACTGAAGTAAATATAGCAATCTGGATACCTGAAACTATCGGTAAACAATTAAAAATCAAGAATTGCAGACAAAATAAACTATACAGAATAAGTAGTCCGACATAGAAACGTAAGAAACATTTTAACACACTTTGCTTGTGATTTTGTTCGACTTTGCTTTCTTATATAGTATATAATTAAGCTAAATAAGTAGTATAATGGTAATAATTTATGTCGGAATTCTGGGAGAATAAATCTTGGTAAAAAATGTTTTTCATAATTTTCATAATGATAAACTATACAAATAAAACATGCATTTTCACCTTGAGATTGTAATTAGGAACATGGAAAGCAAACCATAACGGTTTTTGACAACCGCTCTAGCTTGCCTAAGATAGTCTATCTCACAACTCATTTGATTTAATAGTCTATAGTTAAAATCGTGATTGTAGAGTTGGGAATAGTTATATTCTCTTTCACTCTTTATCTATATCTATCCATTCTCTCTCTCCCTCTCTCTCTTATCTTTTTTTACTTTCGCAATTACTATATATACTCACTGCGAGATCTACCGTCTTATTCGAAAATACCAGACCGATTCAGAGCATTTTCTAATAATAAACAATTTTAATATGCATTAAACACAAGCCACTCTGTTAACCTTTTAAATCATTTCGCAGAGGCAAGTTAAAAACAAAAATATGTATTACTATCATAAGAGCTGGAATGCTGATATGTTCACAGTCGACTCCTTTTAGGACGAAAGTGATCAGAGGAGAGATGATATTGAAAATTCGATCTTAAAGATGAAAAAATTGTTTTTATTGTAAGCTGTTCCAAATCTGTTTTAAAAGATTTTTGTAAGAAATTATTTTAAAATGCATTCAATTTTTTAAATAGCTGTTGAGGATTACACATTGAAAATTGAATTTTCATGGAATAATACATTTTTGCACAGCGGTACTTGTTCTACTGATAATATTAAATTTTAAGTTTATTTTATTGATTTATTTCGATTATTTTAGACTGCAAAATATGTATACATATATACAAGGTTAAATTACCATTACTAATAATTATATAAATAATGGCTAAGCCAATTGATAGAAAACTTTTACCAAGGGCACTCAGCTAGAACCAGATTTTACAGCTCTATCTTTTTTTTATTGGAAAGAAGTTTGATGCACCAGTGTCAGGGGCACTAATGTAGCTGACTAAGGCAGTGATGTGAACAAAATGCAAACATGTCGAACACGGTCCAATATCTCTGCAAATTTGCAACCGTGTTTGAGAAGAGCTGAGCAAGAAACGGCATTTTTATCTTTGAAGAATCTCTCGCCAAGCAGTCGCTGCGCATATATATTGCTGCGTCCCACTGCAGTCTTCTTGCAAAGGTCATTCAGTGCAAATCGTCAGTAATTAGCTGTAACTTCTACATACGCATCAATACAGAAAATGTGTATCTTAAGCCGTCGGAGACTTGTAGTCTTGCTGCAGTTCTTACTGTTGGCAGCCAAACAGGCGAGTGGACAATTCAACTACAAACAACAAGGCAGCGATTGGAAGGGAGCATGCGAAACTGGCCAAACTCAATCTCCAATTAGATTGGCGGACAACACTGTGAGTATGATAAGCCTTCACAACACTGCACGTTTTTTTTTAGCAAAGTTACCTTTTCACAAACTATTCGCAAACTCATTCCACGAATTCGTTTCACGAACTACAATCGGGCCTTGCAGCCACCGCTGATGATGACAAACAATGGACATACAGGTGTGCAGTAATTTAGATTCTACCAGTGCCTTAATTATAGTATAAAGTGTACTTCAGCGAACATTGTTTTGCCGCCCACAAATAACGGACAGCGTGCTTCCATCGAGGGCGGCCTGTTGCCAGGCACCTTT
Organism: Drosophila differens; assembly: GCA_037043665.1. Lineage (NCBI taxonomy): Eukaryota > Metazoa > Arthropoda > Insecta > Diptera > Drosophilidae > Drosophila > Drosophila differens. The sequence goes on from JBAMAZ010000208.1 coordinate 30,189, forward strand.
GAAGCGCAGAGCGTGCACTTCCATTGGGGCTCGGCCAACAGTCGTGGATCCGAGCATCTCATCAATGGTCAACGCTACGACGTCGAAATGCACATTGTTCATAAGAATGTTCGTTATGCCACTGTATCCGAAGCAAGTTTGAGTTCGGATGGTCTTGCCGTTTTGGGAGTCATGCTTCAGGCTGTACCTTCACTGATCTCGACGCATTTTGGCCTCAACCGAATCTTAGATCGATTGCCTCAAGTTATTGAATACCAATCTAGTACAACGATAGCCGGGCGATTAACGATGAACGATCTGTTGGGAGACATTTCTACTGGAAGGTTTTACTCATATAATGGTATGCATTCAACGATGATTTTTCACTCTCACTATTATGCACATATATTTATATATTATATATTGTAATACAGGCTCACTGACTACGCCTGCCTGCGCCGAATCTGTTATTTGGACTGGACAAAATTTTGCCATTTGCTAGATGAATCCCGACGTCCTTTGATTAACAACTACCGTAGTCCGCAGTGAATAAATGGAAGACCAATCTTCCAGAGAACTCTGATATAAGGTTAAAAATGGATTTCATTGAATATATAAATAAATCGACTACTACTCCTGACAAAAAAAAGATGAAAAAAAAACAAACAAAAAATACCAACTAAATAAACTTGACATATGCAGCTAAAATTTCGAAATTGAGCTTAACATATTTTTTATTGGTTTCTTAGCAAAACCCAATTAAAAGCACATACGTATTCATTTAGATAAGTCGGTACAGATTTTGAAATGAATGGTGCTCTTCGAAATTTTCCAAAGTTAAGCCATTTTAACTATGATCACAACGGAAAGGACTGGAATGTAAACGCTGGCAGACAACAATCGCCCATTTCTCTAGCTACGGCCAAAGTAAGTGCTTCGCACAATATTTACCTTCTTTAAATTGCATAAGTCATTTAACTATTAGGCGGTCAGGTCAACGGCACCAGAGCTAATCTTCATTAGCTACAACAAAGCCTTGTCCCGTCCCCTAAAACTAACCAACAATGTGCATACCCTGAAGATGTCAATACTATGCACAGAAGACTGTAGTAGTAAACTCAAAAGTATCTACAAGGCTGTGCAGGTTCATTTTCATTGTGGTTCGCCAGAGAGGAAAGGCTCTGAACATTCGATATCCTGCACGCCGAACTGCATGTTCTTCATCAAAATATTGCATATGGTGTCAAGGAGAATAATGGCAATAATGGTCAATATTGTTGAGGTAAGCCAGTCTTCAATATATTTATTTATGACTCTTAGTACTAGTAGGCCACTTTAAGTTCATTGTAAATTATACGGACAGTCAAAGGCCTTGGAGTTCTTTTCGGTGCCACAATTGATACCACTATAATTAATGGGGCTTCATAAAGTGCTGATTTACGACTTTTTCATCACCCAACTTTTCTATGTCTCTTCCGTCAGTCGTGTTCTTGAATACTGTTCATTTAATTTGTATTTTTCTTTTCTTTAATATTACGATATAATCAATAATATAAAATAGGTATACATATGCAGATGTATAAACGTAATTGGCCTTCTTTATTTAAAACTAGCAACGTCGAATAGAGTTTTTTCAGTAGGAATAATTTTCTTCAATCAATAATATTTCTACAACCCTAACAATCGCTTTTTTCACTATTGGTCGAAGGGACTCTGTTATCTATATTCTGAAATGCTAAAGTCTAATACACTCCTGGCAAAAACGTTCTTAACTTTTTTACTCTTTATTGTTTTAGTTTTTTTCAATTACTGTTTAATTTGTAATATATTTGTAGAAATTTTGTTTTGTTTCAAATGTTTAAGATTATGGAAATGAAAGTAAATTTGTGGCTTATATGTATTAAAATGATAAAAACAACATGTAAAAATAATGGTATTAAAATAAATATCCATATGTATGTATGTGTGTTTTTGGTGTCCCACAATAATGCTACGAGGTCCCAAACGAAGTCTGTAATAAATTGCGTTTTGTCAGGAATTTCAATAGAACTTCATCAGTTGAAGGAACATTTTCATTAAGTGATATTTTAGCTGGCGTTGAATGCACCTAATTTTTGTACTTTTAAGGTTGGCGTGTCAAATCGAGGTCCCAAATTTTAGAATCACTGACAGCACCACCATGCGCAGAGGTATGTGTTCCCAAAACCTGTAGAAGTTTTACAAAAATATGTAAACTGCAAGTGCTTTCAAAACATATTTAACCGTTAAGAAAAAATAATATTATAGCTACAAAACCTCTGGTTGTTGGCAGACGACCGTAGCAACCCTCTGAGAAGCAATAATCGTGTTTTGCAAAGCCTTAACAATCGTACAGTGTACTACAGAACCGAAAAAGCTTCTTCACAGTGGACAAACAATATTCAAATGCATCTGTTGGCGCTTGCAGCCAGTTGCATCGATAGATATCGAATTATTACATTTCATCGAAACCTCTTAAACACATTGTGTTATCGATAATAATAAAAAGCCAGCCCCAATTCGGTTACTCTCTGCTTTTGGATCATTACCAGAGGAAATCATTACATTTCTCGTCGTGGGAAACTGGCCTAGTCATAGGCTGTGATGCCAACGCTCACAACTCCCAGTGGGGCAGCACGGATACGAATTTGAGGGGTGAGTCACTTTTAACCTTGATCCTTAATACTAATCTTTTGATCTGCAATATGGGATATGATTTCAATTTCATTATTAGAGTCTGCCAGACTGTCGCGTATAAGGACGACGGTGTGGATATCTTCAAAGGAAACGACCTTCAAACTCTATGTGACCTAATAACAAGTAAACTAAAAATACTGTCATCATAAGTAATTGCGGGTTAGACGTAAACCCCACGAAAACAGAACCCGTTCTCTGCAATAGGAAGTACAAAATTCGTCGTCTCGCCCCAGGAACTTCATCCCTAGAAATGCGCATACATTCCACAATTTGTAAACTAGAATCACACCCTCCCTGTTTTTTGCTACTTGTTATCCGCTGGTATTACTTATGGTATCAAAGTATTTCGGAGTCTGTTACGCCAGACTGCATCGTTCTCTCTTGTTTTCGCTTAAATTTTTATTTTTTTTATTTATATTATACTATTACAAAATGCCAACTGGGTTCGTATAGCACTGTTGCAGATATGAAGAAGAGGTTGAATCTACTGAACACTTCTTCTGCTTCTGCCGCTGCACTGACCAGGAATTGACTCACTACACTAGGAAGCCACTTCCTATCAAGTCTATCAAAGTTAGAAAATATAGGTCCGAACAGAATTGCGAAATTTATAAATGCAACTGGATGAATTACTCCCTGATTTATGCTCACAAATGAAGTGAGATCCCATACGGTATAAGAACGGGCCAATGATACGCTATGTGTGTCGACCTTATGGTCGGCAAACGTTTAACCTAAGCTAATTTAAAATAATTATTATTTTCAATTTCAATCAAAATCCAAACTCCCTTTAGCCAATTCGGAACGCATTAAATACAGTCTTTAAGAAAAAAGAACCGAAATTGGCCTATACTTTTTATTTATTTATTATTATTTTTATTTAATTTGACTTGTTAAGATCATTTCAATACATAAATCAATTTCGAAATCAGGAAACCTGCACCCGAATCTTTAAATATCATAAGTCATTCCCCTTTTAGATAATTAAAAAAAGAATGTACATATATTTGAATATATGCCTCTATTCTAGTGTGGTTCATATTAATTTACGATTTCCATCCCTGTTTCTTAACAGATCCTTAAAGTTGATCAAATTGATCGAATTATGTGGCTTAATCGATTTGCTCTTATTGATTGCCTAAAAGGTTTTCAAATTTCTGTATCTAATTTCATAGTTAAGTTACTATCGCTTAACAAATGTTGGTCAGATTTTTTTCTGTATTTGCGTAATCCTGGCAATAAATGCAAATTTTTTAAATTTTATATATATAAAATAAACTTTTCATGCACAATGAATTAAGTCATGTGTTAAGAAAACGGGTCTCTAGTAACTGCAAAACCTCAGCTGGGACTGTTTTACACAAAGAAATATATGACAAGCATAATTAACAAACAACTTGTAAAAATCCCATGTTTTATTAACTGGCCCCTGTTGTAACTGAACAGCAGGTAGATAATAAGTTAAGTTAGCTAATTTAATGAGTAAAGTCGGTTTGAAAATAAGACGGACTTAATTTAATTTATAAATTAAATTTGGAATTTTGCATTTTTATTTGTGTTTTTAGTCCACTTTAAAAAAATACATAAATAAATTAATAGTATATTCCATTCTGTCAATCAAATTTCAAATAGATTAGTGGCAGTCACTAAGACACAAACAGTTTACTCTCAAAAATCAACAATAAGTAACAACAACAATAAGATAAGAACAAAATCGTTGGTTTCTTAAGCCAGCGTATTACAAATTCATTTTAATACTCAAGCAACCGTCGTTTTTATTAAATTATTATCAATAATTTTAAAGTATTTGAACCTTTTATTCACTTTTGCCGAATTCCTGATTCGTTTTCAAAACCACATTTTTGGTGAACAATTTCGATAACTCATGCTTTCTAATTCAATAAATTAAGAATTTTTCTTGGCAATTTTAAATTTAAAAATGTTTACTTCCCATATTACATGTTTTTCACCCAATTTGTAAATTGTGGAAGATTGAAGGAAGATTGTTGTTTGCGGTATAAGCTTTTCCATTTAATAACACAAAGTCACTTGAATTATTTTATAATATTTATAATTTATAATGGTTATTTAAAAGTATATAGCTAGACTAGAATCCAAAGCTTAGTCTTTTTCGCAACACTTTGATTTGTTTATTATAAGTTTGACGCCAATTGCTAAACCTTTTCACGACAAGGGTAGCTAATGAAGCGAAATGAAGGTTTGAAGCCTCCACTGAACCTTCTCACAACGAGAATAACTAAAACGATCGATCAGCTAGAGTTATGCGAAACAACTAAATAGCTGCAGCAGTCGGCCGATCAACGAACGCCTTTTATCGAGAGAGAGAGAGAGCAAAAAGAGAGCGCTGTACAATGAGAGCGCTGCTAACGCTGGCTGCTGCAACTCAAACTGCACTTAACATAATGTGGATATGTAATTAAGACTAACAATATGATATTTATATTAAGCCACGCAAGGCTCCAAATTCAAGAATATAAGCAATTCATATTCAATTAGAAGTTCTTGCTGCAGCTGCCAACAATTATAAAATGTAATAATACAAAAATCTTGAAATATAACTTAATTAATATTAGTGCTAATCAAAAATATTCATTTGTTTATTTATTTAATTATTAAATTAATTTTCTTATTTAATTTATTATATATTTACTTATTTATATATTTAATTTTATATATTCAATTTATATTTCATTTTCGTTTATTTGTTTATTTCGTTTAGTTTGTTCATTTATTTTCGGCTATATTGACAGTGACTTCGACATTAAAGTGTTAGCATACTTTCAGACGGTGCTTTAAGTTCAATTAGCATATTAAAAGCACGTTCAGCTTTAGCTCGCCGATTTTTAAGGAGAGTAATAAGTATCGGCTCATTGTATGTGCGATTAAAGATGTGTGCTGAGTTTTTTTTTATTTTCCCTATCTATGATGGGTCTTTCAAACTAAATTTAAGAAAGCTTTGCACGTGTAATTTTACACGACTTCGCTGCATTTTAACACACTTTGAAATCGATGCATTCTTGCTGCTCACCAACAATAAAAATTAAATAAAAACCAAAATTTTGGATATTATGCACTTGTATATTCTCTCATCCAAAAGAACTATTGTAGGTGGGGCATCTGATTGGGATTAGAGGTAAATGGATTATTATTAAACTAAATTTAAAATTTTAATGCTGGCGTTTCTTTTACCACTTTATGTCGCTTGCATCAATTTTACTCCATATTATTATTTTATTTTCATTTCACTTTAAATTACTTTAATAATTTTAATATGTTGAATACTAGCATATTGGCTTACTACACCACATTGTAATTATAATTTTACTAATGTAATTAGTAGTTACAGTGGGAGTACAGTGCTGTTGGGTGGCAACGCTGGTTAACAGATCTAACAGCAGTATAAGCATGGGTTTTAGAAGAAGAGTCGTAGAATAACAGCAGAACGAGAGAGTCGAGTTCGTGAAACGCAGCGTCGTCAAAGTCCCGAGTACCTACAGTCGGTGCGTCGAGGAAATAGTTCGTTGTTTTATAAAGTCGAGCATAACGTTGTAAATCCAATACTCATATTTCACTGTAGTATACTGTAACGAACACTTACAGAAACGTCTCGGCATGCACACTCTGACTGCTAATTCGGACGGCCTAGCTCAGCGAAATTTGGCGTGGGTCTTGTGCTGCATAGACAAACGGTGTTACAATAATTATGTCGTAGACAGAGGAATAAACACGGAAATCGAACTACATAGAATGGACGCGGAATGATATGCATTATACCCTATCTAAGGTTGGAGAACTAAGATGTTATGATTCTCCTTCTATACCCACCCAACCTTGTAAAAATCACCCATGCTTTTGGACCCTATCATAAGCAAGCTTGCGGTGCTGTAAACCTAAAGTGCCTTTTATACAAACAAATTACTTATAAATACAAATTAAATCAAATTTTATAATATTAACTTTACTCTACTTATAAGTGCCAATATGTGTGCATCTAAATTAAAAAAAAACTAGAGTGCTTTATTGTTTACCATTGCATCTCATGATGCAACCACATCCGGGTATGACGTACTTACTGCCTTAATACTTTTGTTACGAGTCGGTTTGTCCTGATGGGGCAGCTCCGGCCAGCCAGTACTCCATTAGGGGTGGATCTACCCATGCCCGCCGACCGTACAATAACACAACACTACACAAATCTACACATCACTATTAAACAGCTGATTCAACGGACAGTGGCAACAATTATTCAAAACAAAAAAAAATACGTTAACTTCGACGTCCAACGGTGGCCCCGCTGTTATTGCCGTAGCGCTCCCGCCCTTCCTGTGGGGCGAAATCATATATTTACTGCCCCACCCTATTTATATCAGAGCTCACATTTCATCCCAAGAACATTTTTGGTCCCCTCCCCTCCATTTACCAAAACTTAAGCAGTCATTTTAATTGACTTTACGTATATTTAATGGTGGTAGCTTACGGCTAACCTTTTTATGTTCTTTCTTATTTACATATATAGTTATAACAATAAATTTTATTTAATAAATTTTATTTAAACTACCGAGTCCCGACAAAACTTTATTCAACTTTCTACGCCTTCACAATTGCTTTACCTTGCACAGTTTTCTTTTGGGCTTAAAGCCACTTAATCTATATACCAAATTTAAATTATTTTTTTTTGGTATGCAAATTTAATTCATCCAAACCAAGGCGAGTTTTAAGATCATTGGTGACCCCCTAAAGTACCCTACGGAGCTCCCCGGGATAAGTGTGAGGGTATCTACTCACAAAAAAAATTCTGTCAAATAAAAATTATCACTGCACAAAATAGCTAACGTTCTGCACGTAGAAAACAAACATTGCGATGTCTCGGTGACGAGTTTCATACAGGAATGAGTAATTAACCTAGCACAAATAGCTGCGTACAACCATGAATAATTACGATAACATAATAAGTGTAAATATAAGTACAAAAAAATAATAATAAATAAATAATTTACATCAAACAAAAAAATATAAATACGTAAACTATAATCTACAAATTTGGCCAAAAAAAAAGTTGCGCATCGCTATCGACGGCTGCGCATCACTGATACAAAACTGATCAGCTGTGCGAGACGGGCGTTAGGCATGCGCACTTGCTGATAGGTATTAATTTCTCCCGCCGTAATTTTGGTTGGAACGGACTCACTGTTCTGTTGTAGCGTTTCTATCCTTTCCTCCTCTCGTCGGGCTCTTCCTTGTCGTTGTTGGGGTGGTTCCGGATGGCGGACTTCTGATTTTCTCGTTGCTTTTTCAGGTGATTTATTTTTGTCGGGTAACGTTTATATTTGAAATTTTCGGAGTCTTCGTTGGCGTTTTTGCTTGTTCTTGTCGCCGGTGCGGTTTTATTGAACTTTGCGGGTGGGTATTTCGGCGCCTTTTCTCTAATATTTAAACTTATGGCTACCGGTCGGTTTTATTAAACTTTGCGTGTGGGTATTTCTGCGCCTTTTCTTTAATATTTAAAATTATTGTTGCCGGTTGGTTTTATTAAACTTGGCGTGTTTGTATTTTCGGGGATTTATTTAAATTGAGTTCCGATATTCTTTTCTTTTGTCCACTTTATTATCACAAAAAAAAAAGACTCCACGCCGCACTTCACTCTCCTTCCATCCCTTTCTTGAGCCGCTGACTTTCAACTGTCCTCTGGAAAATCCGATCATTGGCCTTTTTATACTATCTTTTGCTCGCCGCTCGGAAAATATTCTCCGCTCTCCTTTTCTTGAGAGCGCGAACTCCCTCTCTCTTTCTAAAAATCTTCCTCTCCCTCTACTCTCTTAAAATTCAAATTGGTGGGTTACCACCTGTTTGCCTGTTGGCAGCTCCAACTATCGATACCTCGCCGCCCGCCGCAACATCACCCCGAGATTCAGAGGGACGCCTCGCCACTGAAGGAATCTTGGGAGCAAAGGGGATTTCCGGGAATACCTCATATCATTCGCCCGGGCCCAATCTGGACGAGCTGCCCATTTGACCTCCGCAGCGCCCAACGTGAGGCTGACGGCTTGTTTCAGGACCTCAGGTCCTTGGCATGAAAAACCCCCAAGGATCTACCTTGCAAGTCCTCTAATAGGTAGGCATTATTTCCGATTCGCCTTACCACTCTCGCTTTCAAGAATTTCTTAGCAAATATGGCGTTAAAGCCTTTCGCAAAGTTACGCAAAACGAAATTCTGTCGGTAGATTTCTTGGCCCGGCTTCGCATGAAATGACCGGGTACGAACCTCCCTACGCTGGTGACTTCGTTCATACGCCTTATGTAGCTGGTTTTGAATCCTCTGTCGAATGAGTTGCATCTTATCCGCTGCACGCAAATGACAAACCTCCTGTTCGCACATGGACCCTAATTTTCGAGCTAGTTTGTAGCTAGCCCCGTTGAGGAACATATGATGTCCGAAAACTGCGAAGAAGGGCGTAACTCCTATAGCCGCGTGTACGGCGTTGCGTATGGATACCTCTATCTCGGGAAGGTACAAATCCCAGTCTCGGTGGTCTTTCTCAAGGTATACTCTTATGGACGTTAGAACTGTCTGGTTAACCCGTTCTGCAGCCTTACTTTGAGGCGAGTACACAGGCGTGCGCATATGCGAAATCTCGAAGGATTCCATCATATTCTGAAAGGTGCGTGACACAAATTGACGACCGTTATCAGAGTGGAGGCTTTCGGGTACTCCGAACTTATAAAAAACTTCGCTAACCAAAAAGTTCACCACGTTGTACGCAGTAGCCTCGCGCATTGCTTTTATTATCCAATTCTACTTTCCAGTACGCAAACTTTAAATCAACGCTTGAGATGTAGTATGTTTGGTCTATTCTTGACAGTATGCCTTCTATACAGGGTAATGGATAGGCGTCCTTTACGGCCAATTCGTTGAGCTTTCGAGCATCTAAACAGACGCGATTTTTGCCCGGCCTTCGTACGACTGTTGTACGATTACTCCACGGACTATTGCTCTCTTCTATGCCCCTTAGTTCCAACATCTTATCCACTTCGTCGTGCACAATTTTCTGCATGGCTGGAGATAATGGATACGGTCGGTCTTTGAACGGTTGGGCCCCTTCGACTAATTCGATTGTGTGTCGCTCTACGTCAGTCCTTCCCAATCCACTCTCTTCGAACAATAGAAATTCCTTCTTTACCCCCTCCAACTCGCATCTTTTATCTCTAGATAGTTCCCACGAATCGGTCTCTACCTCCACTTCATCCTCTTCTTCCCTATAATGTGTCATGGACACTGCCAACAGTTCATCGACTTGTTTCTCTGTCGCAGTCAACTTATCGGGATCTAGAATGGCTGGGGCTAATTCAAAGGCTCGACAAAAATCTATTCCTAAATATGCTCGTTGCTCCAGGTATGGACATATAAAGAAGGTGATATTTTTAGTTAGATCTCGGTAAGATATGGGTAGCTCAACTCGGCCGATGATCGATCTGTCTTGGCCTCCGGCGGTTCGAACGATTGACACATATGGTTGCATCGTAATTCCTAGATCTTCTATAAATTCACGACTGCCTTTCCCTAGCAAACTGACACTCGCTTCAGTATCCAAGAGACCTCTTAAAGTGTACTTGCCTACCAATACTTCCGCGAATACCCGTGAATCTTTTAGATCGCCACGCCGCACGGCCTCAACTACAACCTTTCGCAATACGCGTCGTCGTCGAAAGCGTTCTCGTGCCCTCTTGACCCGACGTGTCACGATCCGTATTCCTTCTACTTGTCTATCACTAAATATTATATTCCTTACTTCTAAATATTTTCTCAAACTTTCTTCGAGAGGTAAACGCTTGATTAAATTATTGTCTTCATTTTTATCAATTTCTCCGGGCTGTTTACCTATTTCTTCTCTTTTCCGGACTGAATCCTCGAACGTGAGTCGCCCGTCCTCTTCACGCTCATCCGACCGTTTCACGAGCATTCTGGGCATTTAGGAGAGATGGTCTCCGGAAATCCACATTTGTAGCAAAACAGTCTACGCTCCAGCGATAGACAATTTCGGAAATCATGGCCACCCTCGCCACAATTCCAACAACCGGGTCGGTTCACTCTCTTCTGATCAGTTCTAATTTCTTCCACGATTACTTTTGTCTCAGCTTCCACTTCGTCCACCAGTGCCCTTCTTCCGACCGAATAGCGTTGAGAGTCGCCGGGCATGGGTCGGCCGTAACGCTTTCCAAAACTCCTTTCTACCTCACATGCTTCGTCCCGCAATTGGTCCACAGTAAATATATCCATTGCATATACGTATCTGGCAATATTATCCCTCAGCCCTTTCTTGATAATTTTGACCAGATCTCGCTCCGGCAATGGTTTCTGCTAACGGGAGGCCAGCTGCCGCATGGAGTGAACGTAATCTTCCGCTCTTTCCCCCGACTGCTGTTCCCGTTTTAACAGTTCATGCATCCGGTCATGCTCCGACCAGGGACCACGAAATCTGTCCAAAAGTGCCTTCCTCAAAGAAGGCCAACTGTCGACTCTTGCTTGACAGACATGTAGCCAATACCATTCTCGGGCTTTCCCTGTCAAAAACGTGTGAAACGACCTCAGTATTTCCTCCCAAGGACAACGATACCGGTATTGTAAAAATTCGATTCTAAACACGAAATCTTCAACAGCGGATTGGTGACTGTTTCCGTCAAAGGATACTCCACACCTCTCTATGTTCCACGAATATCTCGCCCGATCATTGATATTCTCGTAAGGTGGTTCGTAGCGCTCTTCTTCCGTATCTTCATGGTCGACCCATCTTCTCCGACCCACCCCGGGATTTCGCCAATCCCGAGCCTGTCGATGGTCTACATTTGCTACTCCTGGATAAGTAACCATCCCTTCCCTTACGTCTCTACGCTTCGGCTTGGTTGGAGGTATAGGAGGCATATGATCCCTGACCGGTGAGGTTGCCAAACTACGCTTGGGTATCGCCCCATGATTCTGTGGTATTTCTGTGATATCTCTCCTGATATCATTGTATGATCCTGGAGGCAAAGAAGAATCCGATGACCTGACCGGCTTTTCGGCTTCCATTTCTCGACGGGCCACTACCGGTCGTAGTACCTCATTCAACAACTGCATCATACTTTGCATCCCGGCGCGAATCTCGTCCCTAATCGCATCTCCAATTCCTGTGGACAGCGATTGCCTATAGGTGGCGTGTGCTTGCGCCAACGCTGCATTAACCGCTGCCTTTTCTGCGGAACCCCGTCCGGGCGGTAAGTCCTGCAATTCGGCTTGTCCCTTATCCGTACTTCGAACAGGGGTACGAGAAAGACCGGCGGCGGTAAACGGCAGAGTCGGAGGAGCTGGTTCTTGTCCTTCGTTTCCTGACCAATTGCTGTCGTCTTTCCGCGGCCCTCGCGAACGTGTTTGATGTCCATGATCGCCTCCCGTTGCCATTATTAATTTTATAAATTATTACAATATTTTTGGGCAATAATAATAAATAAATTAATAATAAGTAATAATAAATAATAATAATAAATACAATGTTTTTAACCTAAACAAAACTCTCAACAACAAACCAAAAGAACAAAAGAAATTATATATATATACGAATAATTCAATCAAACCAAAAACCTTGCCAACGATTTATTTTCAATACCATGAAGGGGGTTAGGGAAATCCCAATAGTGCTGGAATGTGATCTGATATATCTGCGCTATATCCGAAGGAAATGCCGACTCCTGGGTTGAATTGTCGATTGCTCAGGTCATCCCCCTTGTGGATGAGCGGCAATCGAGATTATTCACCCGCGTCTCTAATCCGTTCCGTTTTCTTAGCTCCAGCCCTCCACTTGCGCTACTTGGACGCCGAATGCATCGCATAGTGACAAACAGCCATGTAGACAGCTACGAGTCAGAAAACAGACGATTTTCGACAACAAAAATAATGAAAGAAATACAAAAATACTAATTTAATATATTACCTCTGACACAAAAATTATCCTACAAAAAAAAATCTCATATTTTTGTCACAGTTTCGCTCATATCACCGTAGTATCACTATGTAAGAAAACTGTGGGCAAATCACCTGCTAATAAAAAGCGGTAACGACACCACCACCTTTAGAATGATATGAACGCGGCCGGACAAAACAAAATATATTTTGGAGCAATGTACGCTTACTCCCATGAGCCGCGTAAGCCTCCAAATCCCTCCTCTGGTCCCTAATGAATTGTTCGACTGCCCTCGATCGCCCCCAATCGCACAATTGTAGTGTGCCTCGGTCTCCTAAAAAGCCGCGACTCTAGGATGATCGAAAGTGACAGACAACTTCTAGCGAGATTTCGTCGTTTCGTGTTTTTATTTATTTTGATTTTTTTTTTTTTTTTTAAGCACAAACAATTTTTTTCTGGTTCCCGGAAGGAAGCCCACCTCAAAAAAAAACCTTTTTGCAGCCGTTGGGCGCCATATTGTTACGAGTCGGTTTGTCCTGATGGGGCAGCTCCGGCCAGCCAATACTCCATTAGGGGTGGATCTACCCATGCCCGCCGACCGTACAATAACACAACACTACACAAATCTACACATCACTATTAAACAGCTGATTCAACGGACAGTGGCAACAATTATTCAAAACAAAAAAAAATACGTTAACTTCGACGTCCAACGGTGGCCCCGCTGTTATTGCCGTAGCGCTCCCGCCCTTCCTGTGGGGCGAAATCATATATTTACTGCCCCACCCTATTTATATCAGAGCTCACATTTCATCCCAAGAACATTTTTGGTCCCCTCCCCTCCATTTACCAAAACTTAAGCAGTCATTTTAATTGACTTTACGTATATTTAATGGTGGTAGCTTACGGCTAACCTTTTTATGTTCTTTCTTATTTACATATATAGTTATAACAATAAATTTTATTTAATAAATTTTATTTAAACTACCGAGTCCCGACAAAACTTTATTCAACTTTCTACGCCTTCACAATTGCTTTACCTTGCACAGTTTTCTTTTGGGCTTAAAGCCACTTAATCTATATACCAAATTTAAATTTGATTTTTTTGGTATGCAAATTTAATTCATCCAAGCCAAGGCGAGTTTTAAGATCATTGGTGACCCCCTAAAGTACCCTACGGAGCTCCCCGGGATAAGTGTGAGGGTATCTACTCACAAAAAAAATTCTGTCAAATAAAAATTATCACTGCACAAAATAGCTAACGTTCTGCACGTAGAAAACAAACATTGCGATGTCTCGGTGACGAGTTTCATACAGGAATGAGTAATTAACGTAGCACAAATAGCTGCGTACAACCATGAATAATTACGATAACATAATAAGTGTAAATATAAGTACAAAAAAATAATAATAAATAAATAATTTACATCAAACAAAAAAATATAAATACGTAAACTATAATCTACAAATTTGGCCAAAAAAAAAAGTTGCGCATCGCTATCGACGGCTGCGCATCACTGATACAAAACTGATCAGCTGTGCGAGACGGGCGTTAGGCATGTGCACTTGCTGATAGGTATTAATTTCTCCCGCCGTAATTTTGGTTGGAACGGACTCACTGTTCTGTTGTAGCGTTTCTATCCTTTCCTCCTCTCGTCGGGCTCTTCCTTGTCGTTGTTGGGGTGGTTCCGGATGGCGGACTTCTGATTTTCTCGTTGCTTTTTCAGGTGATTTATTTTTGTCGGGTAACGTTTATATTTGAAATTTTCGGAGTCTTCGTTGGCGTTTTTGCTTGTTCTTGTCGCCGGTGCGGTTTTATTGAACTTTGCGGGTGGGTATTTCGGCGCCTTTTCTCTAATATTTAAACTTATGGCTGCCGGTCGGTTTTATTAAACTTTGCGTGTGGGTATTTCGGCGCCTTTTCTTTAATATTTAAAATTATTGTTGTTAAACTTGGCGTGTTTGTATTTTCGGGGATTTATTTAAATTGAGTTCCGATATTCTTTTCTTTTGTCCACTTTATTATCACCAAAAAAAAGACTTCACGCCGCACTTCACTCTCCTTCCATCCCTTTCTTGAGCCGCTGACTTTCAACTGTCCTCTGAAAAATCCGATCATTGGCCTTTTTATTCTATCTTTTGCTCGCCGCTAGGATAATATTCTCCCCTTTCCTTTTCTTGAGAGCGCGAACTCCCTCTCTCTTTCTAAAAATCTTCCTCTCCCTCTACTCTCTTAAAATTCAAATTGGTGGGTTACCACCTGTTTGCCTGTTGGCAGCTCCAACTATCGATACCTCGCCGCCCGCCGCAACACTTTTTATTGATCCATCGCTGTCAGCAAGCCTGTCGCTTTAGGCGACTACATCAAAAATTAAGATGCAACAATTCAAAATAAAGCGCTCCACTAGAAAACATTATAACAAAAAATAATATGTATTGCATTTAATATAAATGAAATCTAAATTTCATTTATAATAACGATGGCTATATAGCTCGTTGGGCTGTTACTCCATTTGCAACTTCAAAAACATTTCAATTTCGGTGCTGAGGGGTGTTGTTGTTGTTGTAGCTGTCTTTGTTATTGCTGTTGTTGCTGTAGCTGCCGTTGTTATTGTTGACCACCTTTACGCGTTTAAGCTAAGTTGCGTTGAGCACTCCACAGCGTATAAAGGGGTCAACGCGTTTTCTACTCCGAATCCGAATAACTTTATTTTCCTATGACCGAACACAAATGAGATCATTTTTAGAACCTACTCACAATCACTTATGCATAGAAAATACTCACAAGAATATTTATGAAATGAAGAAAGGGCATCGGCAGCCAGTTGGTCGATAGCGTATTGTGGTGTGGGTGTTGATTATTTGGTGTAGTGTGATTGCAGTATTTGCAGGTTGGGTCAGGGCATCGGCAAGTCGGTATGCACCTTTTATTTATTTATTTTTTCTTTGCAATGCTTTGCCGATATCGAGGGAACATCCAGAACTAATTAAACGCAATAAACTTTGCTTAGTTATGGTTTTGTTTTTATTCTAGTTTTATGTTTGCACACACACTTTGCACCACCACCAACATTTGACGCACTTGCACTGCCGCAATAAAAGCTCAAGTGCTTGGGAGCGCAAGTTTGAGAAAGAATAGCTTAATGAACGCATGCTTAAGCCAGCTGCAATTGAACGAAGTGCATCAGAGCGCAATCGCAAGTTCGAGAACGAAAAGATTTTTGAACGCACGCTTAAGCCAGCTGCATCAGCTGAGCTAGGCTTGCGGTGAGCGTGCAGGCTAAGCTTACCAAAGCTTTACTCTCGAGGCCGAAATAACATGTATTTATCATTGAACATATGCATTTACACACATATTAACATATGCATGCCTCAATTAAATTATATTTGGGTATTAAATATTCGCACTATTAAATTATTACACCGCAGGTCTGATCTTCGTCTATTAGACAAAGATAAGAGCTGAAAAAATCAAAGGGATTCGAATAGAAAATGTTAGCTACCAAATGACGTTTGCGTGAAAACTGTCTAACTCTCTTCCATGTATATCCTCAAGATGATAAATCGATCGGCCAGTTCTTTCTTGATTCGGGCCTTAGTACCGATAGGAGCTAGTTTAGAGCAAAAATTCGCTGCAGCCTTACTCAAAGAAAAATGTCTTATGATCACTTCCTGATCTATTTCAAATGCACGTGTCTGTGACCGTAAATTATACGAGCGTTGGTTCCTCTCATAAGATTTATGAGACTCGTCAGCCCTGGCCAGCCTTGCTGTGCTGCCTCTAAGCAATTCCAAATTTTTCATCAATTTATAATCTTTGCCATGAGAAATCATATGTTGCCCAAAGGCCATAAAATAAGGCGATTCGCCAATTGCCTGGTGTATATAATGAAGAAGAGAGATGCTACTTAAGAACGTATCCCACTCACTCTGATCATTACGAATATAGGCTCTTAAGGCTGCATTAATCAAACGATTTACTTTTTTAGCGGCGTTCGACTATGGTGCATAGGCTCCTGTAAATATATGTTGAACACCAAAACTTAGGAAATCTGAGGAAATCATCAGAGACATGGCTTTTAAATTGAGTACCGTTGTCACTCACGACTATTTCTGCTACTCCAAAGTATGAAAATAAATCTTCCCTGAGATAATCGATGACCACTTTAGAGATGAACTTTTTAACAGGTTTCAAGAAGGTGAATTTTGAAAAATGATCTAAAATATAAAAATTCCAATATAACGCTAAGTAGAAATGGTCAATCATTATTTTATATATACAATTAATGTTGATAGATATGGAGCAAAAGATAAGTTTGAAATAACAACATTTGTATGCAATCACCAGATAGATACCTTTATGGGAGTCATGCATTTGACTGTAAACTAGAGTAGAATTACATTTAGTTATATGTTGAGATGAAACAGGAAAGAAATTAAAAGGCGAATCAGGAGCTATTCGTCATTTAGCTGCGGATTGTGAGTTGAAAAGTACTTAATCCTCGCCAAGCGAAATTCCTTAAAGCTAAAATGGATAGTAGGCGAAAGCGACTCCGATATCTGCGTAAAACACTCGTACCAGCAGTACCAGAGTGAAATTATAGGGAAGGCTGCAGCTAAATACTGCACAAATCCAATACAAGTTATAACACATCCAGTAAGTCAAAGTCTATATCCACGAGCTATTAGAATTATAATGCTAGTCCATGAAATCTAATGAATTGTCTTGGATCCATAGCATATACCCAATAATAAGGAAAATGTGTCAATTAAGAGAAGGATGAGAGCGAGAATAATTAATTGAACCAAGTTAAGTGTCAGGTGTTTGACACCAAAATTTTATAATTGAAGTTCGGTCCGATCGGTTCGGGGTTCCTTAAAGTTCCTAGCGCTACGTGCTCGCTGTGCACAATACTAATTAAAAGATACCGCGTGCGGCGGTAGCTCGAATAAAATTGCTGGGAAGGGGAAAGAAAAGAAAAAGGAATTGGTCCGATTTCATAAATAGACTACGGAGGCGACACTCACGGAATGTCGTTGGTTGAGCTGGGCAGATCAAATTTCCACAGCAGATGCCACCCTACCAAGATCATCACGCACCTAAAAATAATACCATCGGATGATCCGTAGGACAACAACTATTTAATTCATTCTCTATCCATTATGCGTTGCATGTCTCCACAAAAAAATGTAAATATTAATTTCACAATGTTTTTTTTTTTCTTTATGCGGGGTGCGTAGGTAACAGGGCTCTGTAGAATACATACAAAAATATATTTTCGCATATTTATGCATACAGAAAATGCTTGCGGCTGATGATAGAAATTAGATCAATATGATAATATATTTTCGACTATAACTTGGGTCTTTCTTATGCGATGAAATTTGGGCAGTTGATTAATAATATACACATGCATATTATGTATTAATTAGAAGATTCTGCCTTTAAAATTGTAGCATTTATTCCTAACGGAAATTTAAATGTATCGATATTCGAGAAACGAAGGCAGTTATCGATAAAATAAAGCAAACTTGATCTGCGCCGTGTATACGAGAACCTACATTCTATATTTGAAGTATCTAGCTCGAATAGTCGCTGAGATATGCGTGTTCATACAGACAGACAGACATGGCTACATCGGCTGTTGACCCTGATCAAGAATATATGTACTTTACGGGGTCTGAGATGCTTGCTTATTTTACCCATTTTTAATGGGTTCATGGTATACAAAATCCAGAGTCCAAGTCCATGGAACTTGCAAGCCCAGTACTTTCGGCAGACAGAATATGTAAAAAATTGTCAATAAGAAAAATTGTAAGAAACCTAATAAAAACGGGTCGACATTGTACTACTTTATCTCATAGATGGTGTCGGCAAAAGCTCGACTTAGTATACGAAAAACCACAGCATAACCTTAGGCCTAACATTTTAGTAACTTAGTCACGCGCACTACAATATTTATCTTTTGTATTCATTGTAGTTTGCGCATTCGATTACATCGGACAACATTGAAGGAAGTCTTTCGAAGATATACGTTTAATCATAGCATTAGTAGTTATTAGTGGTAGCATTAGTAGAAAACCCACCCATAGAATAGCCATACCTTGAAGAACATTGCAACATAATATTTATAAGGAATAAGTCCAATTCGCGTCCTGGTACCTGTTATCATTTTAGAAAAAAAAAAGACTAACTTGGGACACATAAATATATCATATTGCTCGGTCAGGTTTTTAAATACAATTGAGGTGTCAGCAGATGGGCTTATGTGTGCTAGAGTTAAAAATTAAAAATTGATAAAAGAAAAAAGAAAAAAGGTATAATTAAGTTGTGCAATCTAAAGTAACTTGTAGAAGAAAGAATGTCCGACTCCATAACTATTATAAATATTCTGGATCAGGATAAGCAAGCGAGTCGATCTAACCATGTCCATCTGTCTGTCTGTATTAGCAAGCGGATATCAGAGACATTAAGAGCTAGAGACTTCAAATTTGGAATACAGGTTCTCAAAGTTCTCAAATACCAGCTTGAACACAGGTACACACACATACATACCTAAAATACGGCATCGGCCAGTATAATTTCGAATGTATTAAACGGGCATAAAAATAACTAACTGAAAATGATGCAAACTGAATACCGGAAACTATCGGCAAACAATATAGAACAAACAATAGCTGGTGAATTTGTTCGAGATTGTTTTATGATATAGTATATACTTTAGCTAAATAAGTAGTCGAATGTTAATAAATTATGTCAAAATTATAGGAGTGCAAATATTGGTAAAAAAAAAAAAATATTTTTTGTACAATAAATTATGTATGTACCGATAGAAAGTGTGGTTTCCTTTTTCTGCACATGCCTTGACAAGCGCAAGGGAATATTAAAATTCCATTACTTCTATCAAATATCTCTGTCCTAGATATCATAGATGCTAGAATGATAAACTATACAAGTAACACATGTACATAGAACAGCTTTGACCGTATTTTGACCTTGAGATGTTATTTAGGAACATGGAAAATATTCCATAACGTTTTTTGACAGCCGTTCTAGCTTTCCTGAGAGAGTCTATATCACAACTCATTTGATTTATCAGCGAGAGATAAGCCTAAAGACAAGAACTCAAAGTTGTGCAAGTATCTGTTAATTACACTTAACGACTTTTTAAGTACAGAATTCAATAAATTATCTATAATGTGAAAACGAACTAGTAGTAGTAGCGAATTTTCACGTTATAGATAATTTATTAATTAACATTTGCATTATAATTTTCCTTCTGATTAGAGATACAAATCATCAACAATTTTGGTCTGATTGCATTTTTATGGGTCTCATATTGTACCATTTTACGTTTTAATACACCCAGCTATTTGATATAATTAATTATATTTTAAATTTCAGCTTAACTGTTCCTTTTAAATTTAAGTCAATTATTTTTAATTTAAGTTAATTTTATTTTTAATATTCTAAATTTGTTTTTTTTATTTTTTATTTTATCTATCTTATCTAAATAAATAAATGAAAAGGAAGTTAACTAATTTCCACATGCTCTTCATCATTAATATTTGATATAATTACAAACTAATATTAAAACTTCGGGTACTTTATTTTTTATTCGCTAAAAAAATATTAATTAGTAGTAAAGAAACGAACTATATACTACTATATTTCCCGTGATAATTTAACATCATATATGCTACAAATATATGTAAGTAAGGCAATAATAATTGTATTAATAACACAGGATTGGGGATTTCCCCCTCTTCTTTGTATTCTCTCTCACTGTTTATCTATTTTACAAACCATAATGGTTTGTTATGCGATTAGCTAGAATCTTTGCATCAAATATGTATGTGCAAATCCAACTTTAAAAATAAATGAGATTGTGTCAACTTTTATTTTCAACCAAAACAATATGTGAATACTCACTGCGAGATCTTCGGGCTTATTCAAAAATACTATACCCATCCAGAGTATTTTCTGTAATTAGACAATTACAATATGCATTAAACACAAGCCATACTCTCAGCCTTTTATATCAAATATATATATATATATATTATTATCATAAGAGCTGGAAAGCTGAAATGTTCACAGCCGACTCCTCTTAGGACGAAAGTGATCAGAGAAGAGATGATATTAAAAATGTCGATCTTAAAGATGGAAAAATTGGAAAAATCTAAATTAAAATCTATTTTAAAAGATTTGTACAAAATATTATTTTTAAATGTATTCAATTTTTGAAATAACTGTTTAAGATTCTACATTGAAAGTTGAATTTTCATGGCATAATAAATTTTGCACAGAGATACTTGTACTACAGATAATATTAAATGTTTAATTTATTTTATTGATTTATTCCGATTATTTTAGGCTGCAAAATATGTATACATATATACAAGTTTAAATGACCATTAATAATAATTATGTAAATAATGGCTAAGCCAATTGAAAGAAAACATTTCCAAGTGCACTCAGCTAGAACCAGATTTTATAGCTCTTTCTCTCTTTCTTTTATTGGAAATAAGTTTGATGCACCAGTGTCAGGGGCTCTAATGTACCTAACTGAGGCAGTGATGAGGACTCAATTCAAACATGTCGAACACGTTGCAATCTCTATGCAAATTTGCAACCAGGTTTGAGAAGAGCTAAGCAAGAAACGGCATTCTTATCTTTGAAGAAGCTCCAGCCAAGCAGTCTCTGCGCCTATAAATTGCTGCGTTCCATTGTATAATTATTGCAGTCTGCCTGCGAGAGTTATTCAGTGCAAATCGTTAGAAATTAGCTGCAACTTCTACATACGCATCAATACAGAAAATGTGTTTCTTAAGCCGTCGGGGACTTGTAGTCTTGCTGCAGTTCTTACTGTTCGCAGCCAAACAGGCGAGTGGACAATTCAACTATGACCAACAAGGCAGGGATTGGCAGGGAACATGCGCAACTGGCCAAAGTCAATCTCCAATTAGATTGGCGGACAACACTGTGAGTAGGATAAGCCTTCACAACACTGGACATTTTTTTAGCAAAGTTACCTTTTCACAGGCTATTGGCAAACCCATTCCGCGAATTCGATTCACGAACTACAATCGGGCCTTGCAGTCACCCCTGATGATGACAAACAATGGACATACAGGTGTGCAGTAATTTAGTTCTATCAGTGCCTTAATTATAGTATAAAGTGTACTTCAGCGAACATTGTTTTGCCGCCCACAAATAACGGACAGCGTGCTTCCATCGAGGGCGGCCTGTTGCCAGGCACCTTTGAAGCGCAGAGCGTGCACTTCCATTGGGGCTCGGCCAACAGTCGTGGATCCGAGCATCTCATCAATGGTCAACGCTACGACGTCGAAATGCACATTGTTCATAAGAATGTTCGTTATGCCACTGTATCCGAAGCAAGTTTGAGTTCGGATGGTCTTGCCGTTTTGGGAGTCATGCTTCAGGCTGTACCTTCACTGATCTCGACGCATTTTGGCCTTAACCGAATCTTAGATCGATTGCCTCAAGTTATTGAATACCAATCTAGTACAACGATAGCCGGGCGATTAACGATGAACGATCTGTTGGGAGACATTTCTACTGGAAGGTTTTACTCATATAATGGTATGCATTCAACGATGATTTTTCACTCTCACTATTATGCACATATATTTATATATTATATATTGTAATACAGGCTCACTGACTACGCCTGACTGCGCCGAATCTGTCACTTGGACTGTGTTCTCGGATTCTGTGAGACTACCTAGACGACAGATCGCCAAATTTTGGGATTTGCTTGACGAACGCAGTCTTCCGTTGGTAAACAACTACCGTAGTCCGCAGGAAATAAATGGAAGGCCAATCTTCCGGAGAACTCTGATATAAGTTTAAAAACGGATTTCATTTAATACACAAATAAATCGACTACTACTACTGATAAAAAAAAATATAAGAAAAAAAAAACAAAATACCAACCAAATAAACTTGACATATGCAGCTAAAAATTTGAAATTATGTTTATAGTTTAGAAATGAATTGTGTACTTCAAAATTTTCCAAGGTTTATCCATTTTAACTAGGAAACAAGGAAATGGAGTAAATTAAGAGAAGGATGAGAGCGAGAATAATTAATTGAACCAAGTTAAGTGTCAGGTGTTTGACACCAAAATTTTATAATTGAAGTTCGGTCCGATCGGTTCGGGGTTCCTTAAAGTTCCTAGCGCTACGTGCTCGCTGTGCACAATACTAATTTAAAGATACCGCGTGCGGCGGTAGCTCGAATAAAATTGCTGGGAAGGGGAAAGAAAAGAAAAAGGAATTGGTCCGATTTCATAAATAGACTACGGAGGCGACACTCACGGAATGTCGTTGGTTGAGCTGGGCAGATCAAATTTCCACAGCAGATGCCACCCTACCAAGATCATCACGCACCTAAAAATAATACCATCGGATGATCCGTAGGACAACAACTATTTAATTCATTCTCTATCCATTATGCGTTGCATGTCTCCACAAAAAAATGTAAATATTAATTTCACAATGTTTTTTTTTTTCTTTATGCGGGGTGCGTAGGTAACAGGGCTCTGTAGAATACATACAAAAATATATTTTCGCATATTTATGCATACAGAAAATGCTTGCGGCTGATGATAGAAATTAGATCAATATGATAATATATTTTCGACTATAACTTGGGTCTTTCTTATGCGATGAAATTTGGGCAGTTGATTAATAATATACACATGCATATTATGTATTAATTAGAAGATTCTGCCTTTAAAATTGTAGCATTTATTCCTAACGGAAATTTAAATGTATCGATATTCGAGAAACGAAGGCAGTTATCGATAAAATAAAGCAAACTTGATCTGCGCCGTGTATACGAAAACCTACATTCTATATTTGAAGTATCTAGCTCGAATAGTCGCTGAGATATGCGTGTTCATACAGACAGACAGACATGGCTACATCGGCTGTTGACCCTGATCAAGAATATATGTACTTTACGGGGTCTGAGATGCTTGCTTATGCGTGTTACATACATTTGCACAAAACCGTTATCCCAATTTTACCCATTTTTAATGGGTTCATGGTATACAAAATCCAGAGTCCAAGTCCATGGAACTTGCAAGCCCAGTACTTTCGGCAGACAGAACATGTAAAAATTGTCAATAAGAAAAATTGTAAGAAACCTAACAAAAACGGGTCGACATTGTACTACTTTATCTCATAGATGGTGTCGGCAAAAGCTCGACTTAGTATACGAAAAACCACAGCATAACCTTAGGCCTAACATTTTAGTAACTTAGTCACGCGCACTACAATATTTATCTTTTGTATTCATTGTAGTTTGCGCATTCGATTACATCGGACAACATTGAAGGAAGTCTTTCGAAGACATCCGTTTAATCATAGCATTAGTAGTTATTAGTGGTAGCATTAGTAGAAAACCCACCCATAGAATAGCCATACCTTGAAGAACATTGCAACATAATATTTATAAGGAATAAGTCCAATTCGCGTCCTGGTACCTGTTATCATTTTAGAAAAAAAAAAGACTAACTTGGGACACATAAATATATCATATTGCTCGGTCAGGTTTTTAAATACAATTGAGGTGTCAGCAGATGGGCTTATGTGTGCTAGAGTTAAAAATTAAAAATTGATAAAAGAAAAAAGAAAAAAGGTATAATTAAGTTGTGCAATCTAAAGTAACTTGTAGAAGAAAGAATGTCCGACTCCATAACTATTATAAATATTCTGGATCAGGATAAGCAAGCGAGTCGATCTAACCATGTCCATCTGTCTGTCTGTATTAGCAAGCGGATATCAGAGACATTAAGAGCTAGAGACTTCAAATTTGGAATACAGGTTCTCAAAGTTCTCAAATACCAGCTTGAACACAGGTACACACACATACATACCTAAAATACGGCATCGGCCAGTATAATTTCGAATGTATTAAACGGGCATAAAAATAACTAACTGAAAATGATGCAAACTGAATACCGGAAACTATCGGCAAACAATATAGAACAAACAATAGCTGGTGAATTTGTTCGAGATTGTTTTATGATATAGTATATACTTTAGCTAAATAAGTAGTCGAATGTTAATAAATTATGTCAAAATTATAGGAGTGCAAATATTGGTAAAAAAAAAAAAATATTTTTTGTACAATAAATTATGTATGTACCGATAGAAAGTGTGGTTTCCTTTTTCTGCACATGCCTTGACAAGCGCAAGGGAATATTAAAATTCCATTACTTCTATCAAATATCTCTGTCCTAGATATCATAGATGCTAGAATGATAAACTATACAAGTAACACATGTACATAGAACAGCTTTGACCGTATTTTGACCTTGAGATGTTATTTAGGAACATGGAAAATATTCCATAACGTTTTTTGACAGCCGTTCTAGCTTTCCTGAGAGAGTTTATATCACAACTCATTTGATTTATCAGCGAGAGATAAGCCTATAGACAAGAACTCAAAGTTGTGCAAGTATCTGTTAATTACACTTAACGACTTTTTAAGTACAGAATTCAATAATTTATCTATAATGTGAAAACGAACTAGTAGTAGTAGCGAATTTTCACGTTATAGATAATTTATTAATTAACATTTACATTATAATTTTCCTTCTGATTAGAGATACAAATCATCAACAATTTTGGTCTGATTGCATTTTTATGGGTCTCATATTGGACCATTTTACGTTTTAATACACCCAGCTATTTGATATAATTAATTATATTTTAAATTTCAGCTTAACTGTTCCTTTTAAATTTAAGTCAATTATTTTTAATTTAAGTTAATTTTATTTTTAATATTCTAAATTTGTTTTTTTTATTTTTTATTTTATCTATCTTATCTAAATAAATAAATGAAAAGGAAGTTAACTAATTTTCACATGCTCTTCATCATTAATATTTGATATCATTACAAACTAATATGAAAACTTCGGGTACTTTATTTTTTATTCGCTAAAAAAATAGTAATTAGTAGTAAAGAAAAACGTATTACTATATACTACTATATTTCCCGTGATAATTTAACATCATATATGCTAAATATATGTAAGTATGGCAATAATAATTGTATTAATAATACAGGATTGGGGATTTCCCCCTCTTCTTTGTATTCTCTCTCACTGTTTATCTATTTTACAAACCATAATGGTTTGTTATGCGATTAGCTAGAATCTTTGCTTCAAATAGGTATGTGCAAATCCAACTTTAAAAATAAATGAGATTGTGTCAACTTTTATTTTCAACCAAAACAATATGTGAATACTCACTGCGAGATCTTCGGGCTTATTCAAAAATACTATACCCATCCAGAGTATTTTTTCTGTAATTAGACAATTACAATATGCATTAAACACAAGCCATACTCTCAGCCTTTTATATCAAATATATATATATATATATATTATTATCATAAGAGCTGGAAAGCTGAAATGTTCACAGCCGACTCCTCTTAGGACGAAAGTGATCAGAGAAGAGATGATATTAAAAATGTCGATCTTAAAGATGGAAAATTGGAAAAATCTAAATTAAAATCTATTTTAAAAGATTTGTACAAAATATTATTTTAAAATGTATTCAATTTTTGAAATAACTGTTTAAGATTCTACATTAAAAGTTGAATTTTCATGGCATAATAAATTTTGCACAGAGATACTTGTACTACAGATAATATTAAATGTTTAATTTATTTTATTGATTTATTCCGATTATTTTAGGCTGCAAAATATGTATACATATATACAAGTTTAAATGACCATTAATAATAATTATGTAAATAATGGCTAAGCCAATTGAAAGAAAACTTTTCCAAGTGCACTCAGCTAGAACCAGATTTTATAGCTCTTTCTCTCTTTCTTTTATTGGAAATAAGTTTGATGCACCAGTGTCAGGGGCTCTAATGTACCTAACTGAGGCAGTGATGAGGACTCAATTCAAACATGTCGAACACGTTGCAATCTCTATGCAAATTTGCAACCAGGTTTGAGAAGAGCTAAGCAAGAAACGGCATTCTTATCTTTGAAGAAGCTCCCAGCCAAGCAGTCTCTGCGCCTATAAATTGCTGCGTTCCATTGTATAATTATTGCAGTCTGCCTGCGAGAGTTATTCAGTGCAAATCGTTAGAAATTAGCTGCAACTTCTACATACGCATCGGATACAGAAAATG
>JBAMAZ010000209.1:0-43631 GCA_037043665.1 Drosophila differens
TTGGCCTGACACCGCTCCATCCTACTCAAACGGACGCACTACTTCACCGAACGGCTTGTTAGCCAGGTCCAGCAGAGACTGTGGAAGACTTCCCAGCCAACGGTGCAGCCTCGTCGGCAACAGGGTGCCGCGTACACGTGGCGGTGCCCATAGTGCACAAGGTGACAGACCTGCTATCACCGCCACGGCTAGCCAACGGCTCCTTGTTGGGCAGCGCCACCGGGGACCCCTCCCGATGTCGGCCATCTCCTGCGCCCTTGTGCGGTGGCCCCCTTGGCCACCATCCAGATGACTGTGGCTTTCCCTGAGGGTGAGGACTGTGTTGGACGGCCGGTCACAAAGACATTTGACTCGCCGGAGGACTGTGTTTTCTCCTTTAGCGAAACACAACTGGCGGATGTGGTGGGGGCCGGCCTACTTACGAGTGGCGAAAGTCTGGTTAATGGGCTGGGAGTACGCAAGCGACGAAACAACGTCCCGTCCCAATACCCTTCGTGTTGAGGTCCTGGGAGGGGCCATCGATCAAATACAGGCGAGGAGACGGCGCAAACTGCTGTGTGGACTGAGACGGCGGCAAGATTGAGCAGGCGGAGACGATTAGAGTCTGAGATCGTTCTGTTAGAATGGAGAGCCTATGAGCAGTCCATGCGCACTCGCAGCTGCACTGCAGCGACTACTCTCACTTGGCGATGCGGTTCCCTGAGCCCTCAGCGAGTACGGAGGGAACGACCTCAGCGACCAACACAGCTACCTGACTCTACCAGCTCTGGATCAAGTGGCGGCTGCAGTCCGGCGCCGTACCGGCACCGTCCTCCCCATCGCCCCAGTACGTCCCTCTGAGTCCGTTTAGTAGTGCACCGCTGACAGCGTGGGGGCCGCCGCTGCTGCCGGGAGCTTTCCTCTATGGCGTGCAGCAGGAGTACTTCCTGAACCCGCGGACAGCCCCAGGGACAGCTGCCTTGCAGCAATCCTTCGTTACAGTTGGGCGTGGCGGTGCAGGCAGTGGCGTGGTAACCCGAGGAGCGGCAGACTGGTCGGTGAGTCGCCGTAGAGGCCCATACAACTTTCTGCGGTGGAAGATAGAGCTCTACACTGCACCACGCAGTGAGGGAACGCACGAGGATGCAGGCGCTGCACGGGGTGGCGACACCTCCACAACCTTGACGGAAGGTCGTCGCGGGTCTTCTCTAGTCGGCCACACCACGCTGAATGCTGCAGATGTGGAGGCGCTTGTAAAGACAGAGGTTCTCTCTGCGCCTTTGATCAATGTCACTATGGACGAGCGCTGTGACCGCGTCGAAGCAGTGGAATGCCGTGACATTCGGGGAGACATCGCCACCTGGCGGGTGTGGCTCTCGAAGGTGTGAAGCGTATCCCTTGCGGTAGTTAGAGACAGGCCCGCTAGCTGGGGTCCCCTCGGTCCTTAGCCATCTTCCAGCCCCCACCCCACCCCTCCTTACACACACACATTCACACACACACACACACACCAAAAGTTATAGAGAAGGCGATGGTCATGGCGTGTTGGTTCTGGCTATGCCTAGGTCTGGATAGACAGCTGTGCCTCTCAGAGGCCTTATGGACGTTCTTCTCTTTGTTTCGCGGCGGTCTCATCGACGACCACCACATCTAAGCATTACAGCGCTTTCTCTTTTAACATCAGCAAAACAACTGCAACCTCTTCATCCTCCAATGTCTGCACATGACGGTAAGAGCAAGTGGGTGAGTCCTCGTGTCCGTGAGAAGCACCTCCAACATGAGGCCGGCGTGGGCGGTAAGATCATGGAGGACAGCGCGATCCTCCGCTGCCCGCATCCAGGACAGTCAGGTCAGCCCCAAACCGGAGACCGATGGACCTGCCATGATGGTTTTCGAACGCCAAGAGGCAACCGACGCCCTCAGCAACCTGGCACATAGCTCAGAGGCGCAGCTCTACAAGCTCAAGGGAGAGCCGATCATACCTGCGGTTCCTACTAGCGGTAGATCGTTTCAGGAGACCTTGCTGAAGCAGTTGGAGTCGGCGAGCTAAGGAAGAATTCCTTTGATTATATCATAGCGACTTCCTTTCCGGAGGAACACTTTATTACATATGTGCGCAATACAAATGCCAGTTTATGATGTCGGTTGAAGTAAATCAACAACAGAGGGAAATTGCACTGGTTTCCCGAAAGCACGTGATCGAGAGAGATGCACGGCCGTCTGCAGGGGTGATATGAGGGCGGGTGGACAGTAACCACATTCCTCGTTCTGTTTCACGCGCGCATACACACACCGACAGCAAATGTGTGCCTTAACGTGGAGAGCGGCGTCACATACTCATCCGGAAATCGATCCGTGCGACTAAAAATCGAGAGGGCAAAATTTAAATAAAGGGGGAACGAACACTGCGGGGGAGGCTTAGCTCCCCTTGGATGGGAAAATCGACAGCACGGGTGTCGTGTGCCACGTGAATGAGCACAGTGCTTGCACGAAGATGTGCTGTAATCGCTCTCTATTTCCCAATAGTCCTTTGATCTTTCTCCTGGTAGTAGTCACATTTATTCCCAACGACGAGATCCTATTCTGTTGTATTTACACGTTCCAACAATTCTCTTCCGCCACAGAACCTCCGCCGCCACCTATGTTCCGTGCAGTCCTGGGTGGGACTGTTACCGTGGCGGTAGGTGTGGAACTCTACAAGCTGTACAGTGCTACGAACGAGCAACTCGTTCAAGAGCAGATGCGGCTGATGGACGGGGGGGTGGTGCAGAGGAAAACCTGATAGCGTTCACCGTATATGAGAATACTATTGAAGTGCGTCGAAGGAAGCCTCCGAGGCGCGTTGACGTACTTATTACCTTCGGATGTATCACTAGATGCTACCTGCTTACGAACGCTCCAGCGATTTTCTACTCTGTGCGTAGTGTGAAATGTCTGCTCACTTCTCCCTCTCCTTATCGGCCGTCTCCCTACCTTGATAGTACCCCGAGTGAAACTGTGCCACGTGCGTTTCCAAGCCGTGGTGCATACGTCCGAGGAGCTGCTCGGCATAGGATTGACTAAACCTAAGAGGAGATGGGGCGGTCTCTTGTGCCCTCTTCTCAAAATTCTGAGATGCTATCCTTCTTGTGTCGCTAACGTGATGGGTTCATGGTATGGACGACGATGGGTGTGTCGACGTCTACGTTCGGCTACGTTAGCATCTGTCCGACCACCCCCGAACGTGTTCTGGTAGGCAGGGGGAGGGCGGTAGTATGACCTGTCTCTCACACTGAAGGTGAAGCAGTTTGGGAGCTGCGGAAGATGAGGGATGACGTAGAGAGAAGGCTTCCAAATCCGATTGAAGCAGTCTCTTCGAAACCTAGCGGCAGCCCAATCCTGCAGGGTGATCCTACCCACCCGCATGTGTTGTCATTTACGCATCACTCCATTTCGCATGCAGTCTCGTTAGAAGGCGGCGGTGGCCCCTACGTTTGGGGAACAGTGAAGGTGAGCTCACCCGTCAGGTAGGCCTCCTTGAGTTCTCAGACCCCTGACAGAGGCAGAACCCATGCTCTCAGTGTAATGAACACACACTTATGCACGCACGCACACTATTCAGCCAATCATGTAAACTGGAAAGCTTTGGCAAAGTAGTGTGCGTGTTTACTTATATGAAACGTAGCAATTTCTTCGGCGTTATATCAACAACAGTTTCTCTCCCTGCCTACCTTCCACCCGCCTCGTTGACAATACACATCACATCACTGTCTCCCTTCCGCTGTTCTTTGACAATACACGCATAGATAGCAAATGAGTCGCACGCCGACGCCAGTCGGTTCCGAGGCGGAAGTCCAACCGGAGGCCATCACAGAGCTTGAACAGTCCCTGCCAATCCCTCTGCTTACCACGCAGACTGCCCAGTTGTATGTTGTGGAGCAACCCTCCGTTGTCGTGGGTGCCACCACGAGCTCCCTGGACCTGCTAGCGATGACCGCACCAACCGTAGCGGAGGAAGAGCAGCCCCCTATGGCACCGGAAGAAGCTGACGGTGATGCGGCTGCGGCGGTAGGAACCACATTCCCGGAGCTGACCTATGTGACCGAGAAGCCATCAGTCGACATTCCCAGTGTCTCGGCCAGCTTCCCCGTGATCGTGAAGGAGGAGCAGCACTCGATGCCCATCGTTGACACGCCATTATCAAGGGAAAATACAGAAGGAGAGGAGCAGAAGGGCCACCACGTCGAAGCGGGTGAGTACGGCGACGTTCAGAATGGCCTTCCTGCAGAGTTTGACGAGTACCATCAGCAGCCCGACAACGTCGCCGCAGAGCCGCGGGATCGATCTGCAGAGGACTATGAAGCATTCGACGACGAATCACAGAGAGCCCTCCATCCCCCCCTCGGCGATGTGAGTGCAGAGGTGGACCGGGCACACCGGAACCCGTCCTGGGGAACGCAGGCAGATACGGAATCCCCCCCAGGTGTACTCCACAGTGGACACCCACCCCGCGCGACGCACCAACGATGTGGAAAACCTATCCATGGCAGTCGACACCGGGGGCACTATATCATCCCAGCTGACCGTCGGCGACGACGGCAAGTCGGAAGTCGGAATCCCCGAGTCTGAGTCCACCCCCACCCATAGTAACACCACCGTGGCCTACGGTGACTCCACGGGCACCGTATTAGTGACCCTTATGGTGATGCCAATGAGATTCCGCAGCCTCATCCACCTTCCCGTGCACACCTACAAGCAGAGCAAAAATGTGCCGGGCCGCGAGAACGAGGACAGCTCCTGGGTTCTCGTCGGCAAGGATATCTTTGAGGGCCTCGGCAGGCACATGTGTGTTCACCCACAAAGCTTCCAGGTCTACCGCAGCAGCGAGCGCATCCGATTCACGTCTACCCTCTTTCTCCCTAACAACAGCAATGAGACCGGAGTGCCGGAGGACCCGTCCGGCAGTAGCACCGAGCCGCTGTGGCTCACGGTAGTGTTCCCAGATGTCATTAGCGACGAGGGGAAACCACTGACGCCGATCCCGCCACACTTAGAACAACTCTACGACGGCGACGTCCTCTTGAAGTGCATCCAGGTGCATCGGGAGAAACCTCCATTAGTGCCCGCCACGTTGGTGGCGGGCCGCCGGCTAGGCTTTACCTTCGACGACGTGATTCGCCACGCCTACGAGCAGGAGCGTCTGGTCACAGGGGACACCTCAACGACGGTACCAGTGGCGATCGTCCGTGATCCCGCAGCGCCACCAAAGGCCTTCTTGGGCGGCTACCGCGTGAAGAAAGACCACAGCCGTGTGTTCCTCCATGCCAGTACGCAGCTCTTCATGAAGGACCTCAACTACTCCCCTTTCCGCCAGAAGGATGTCCCCATTTCGCAGCTGCGGTCGCGCCAGACGCAGACCTACGGCACTTCTCGTAGCTGCCAGACCCAACGAGAGTGCTGTGTGCAGTCACCGCGCCACGACCTCGTGTTCGATAACTCACACGACTACCGTGTGGCTGCACGGCCGTACTTCTCTTCACTGGAGCTCCAAGAACTGAAAATAGAGAAGTCGATCAGGATCCAGTGCATGTACCGACAGTGGAAGGCCCGCCAGATCCGGCGTGGCTTAGAGGAGGCCGACGCCGACAAGCAGCACAGGGCCGAGACGCGGCAGCGCACCGAGGAGGCGATCATCCGCGCATGCGAGAACCGCGAGCACCTGCGCCGCGCGGACCCCAAGACGGCCAAGGACTTCAACCAACTTAAAGAGGAGGTGTACCAGTGGCGCGCAGCGGAGGCCGCTAGGGTGCTTGCGGACACCCACCTGACCCCCGAACAGCGCCGTATCGCCCTCGTGGCCCTCACAAAAGAAGAGCTCAAGTTACTCTCCAACCTCGAAAGCCGCCGGCGCACAATGTCCCTACAGAAGCGGGATAGGAGCTTCATCAACATGCTCAACCGAACCGCGGCCGACAAAACATGGGGTACCGTGACGGTGAGCACACCTGAGACGATCCGGGCGTCTGAGCTGAGGGATCTCTACCACAGCCTCGTGGATTACTCAATGCCTCCGGCGGAGCGCCTTGACGTTTTGTTGCACGTGAAGTGGACACTGAAGGAATTCCCGCACGTGGAGCTCTCGCAGGAGCTGTGCCAACTCATAGACCGCGAAGCGGACTTGTTGAACCGAGGCCGCAAGGAGGCGTCACTCTCCGGTCTGCGTACCCGCATCGAGAACCACTTCAAGCACTTCATTGAGGATCCAGAGTTTAACCCAGGGATGGAGGAGGGCAACCCGAACGCACTGACTCGCGCAAAGGTGAGCACGCTGCGAGAGCGGGAGCGGGCGGCGTCCTCACGGGGGGTGTCAACGGATGGGAGGCTGAAGTCCTCGTCGATGGGAAGGAACCGTCCGGCCGCACCAGGGATGACGACTACGCGGTGAGAGAACTGAGGGAGGGGACTGGGGGGGGTCTCACTGTGGTACGCAATAAACCCCCGTTCCTTTGAGTTGACACCGTGCATCTACCACTGCGCAATCCGCACACACCGAGGACAGGGTGTGCGTGGATCCGTTTGGCAGCTCCCCCTAACCCTTCGTCCATTTGATGTACAGGATGCGAACCGATTCGGTGTGCGGATTGTGTTGACATCTGAGGAGATCCTTGTTGAGAGGTGGTGACGCTTTATTGGTGCTTCCGCCCACTTCGTGTTCGCATCTCCGGTTAGGTATTTAGTCCATTCTTCTTTGTATGGGTGCGCGTGATTTTGGCCCGCGTTAATAGGGCAACATTTTCTCGTTTGATGTACTTGTAGTGGTATACTAGAGGAACAGCGTCCCACACAACTGGACGGGCTACCAAACCGGAGACTCCCATGCGAATTTTTTTCACTGTGCTGCATCACATTTCTTCCTTAGGCACACCGTCCCGCCTCTCTCCCCTTTGCTCTTCCTCAACAGAAGCTCTTCGCCGACTCAGTCTCATACCAACTAGGCAACATGCAGTTCGCGGGCCTTCAGGGCCTACTCAAGAAGAAGAAAGACACAGTTGTTGTAGCGTCGCCGTCTAGTGGAGGCACTGCGCCGCCTATTGCCGATCCGTACACGATGGCCCTTCACACTGCCGTGCAGTCTGCACAGACTTGTGTCACGACCCCCGTAGAGACTCATCATCCAGAGGCATCCCACAAACGAGAGCGGTCGACTTCACCGGAGCATGCACAGCGAGCCGTGGAGAAGCCTGTAGCGCAGAAGCCCACCCTGCGGGCAGAGGCCGATGTGGTGAGGGAACGGACCGACGGTATTCGCACTCTCACCGCCGCGATGTCGGCAGTGGCAGCGGACTGGGGCGGACCCGTACACAGCCTTCCGTCGTGCGTGCTGCTGTTTATTTCTAATAAGTATGTGGAGGGGCTCGGAACGAACGGCAGCGGGTGCAGCGCGGATGATGATGAGTGGGCACTTTTGGCTTCCCTCGGTAATGAGGTATCGATGTCTTCATCGTCGAAGTCTGCTGCCACAAGGGAGAAAGCACCAGGTGCACTCCTGCACCTCATTCGGACCCTCTGGTACTTGATCTGTGCGCACTGGCGGCAGGTGATTGCAGGCCTCGCACCGTCCACGGAGGAGTCTGGCAGTGCGGCGGTGCAGGGTTGGTGCTACCCCGTGTACTTGGCATCGCACCACGCCCTCCCTGATGACCTTAAGCTGACGATGGGACAACTGTTCACCTTGAGATTAGAGGTGTGGCGGGCGGCACAGCGGACGCGCCGTGGAGCACTGGAACTCCTCGCGTACCTGGTGCACGATGCGACGCGCGTGCTGTTGATTGACGGTGGTTCTGAGGTACCGTCCGTAAAAGGTAGTACAGCGCTCCCCCAATGTATTGTCCCAGCTTCCCTTCGGGAGGGACTCCACACGATTCTGGTGACGGCCGTGCAGCAGCGGAGAGACTTCGTGATGGCTCGGCAGACCTACGCTGGCTTAACCCTCGGAAACTCCAATTGGAAGCTGGGGCTGTTCTCTGCAGGCGAGGTGCATATGCGGCGTGCGATGGAACGTGTAGAACGTAACCGCATCGCCCACCTGTTAAACAATGAGAAGGGCATGAAGATGCTGCACAGTGTTATGGAACTGGTCAAATTTGCGGAGAAGGGTATGCCGGCTATGGATCAAGTGGTGTTCTTCCGACAACAATAGTGAGATCCCCTCCCCTCCCCCTGACGCACAGTACAACAAAGCACCACCGAATGATGATGGGAGGGATCGGAAAAGTGTTTATGTTTGGTGGATCAGTTCGTCGCTGAAGGGGCATTGAATTGTTTATTGTCTTCCTTTATTTCTCCTTTTCATATTGTTTTCGAGTATCTTCGCAGGTGATTCGGTGTGCTCCTCCCCCCCCCCCCCCCCGCAACCTCCAAGCCCTATATCAAACCGCCCGCCGCACCGCATCTTTTCATGACCCGCACAATGAAGGAAGAAAGTCCACGACAAAAACTGATCCCTATAAAAATCCATGCCGATCACGATCGACGTTTGAACTCTCCAAGTTCATCTCCATCGCTGGAGGACGAGTAGGTACCTGGTGGCGAGCTCCAGCGGCAAGTTGCACGCCCCTGGCACCAACATCTTTGTCACCCACCAAACACTTCTCACTTGCAACTGTAGAAACGTGAGTGCGGAGTGGGGGAGTGTATCAGCAGCAGCTGTGTTTCGTAGCGCCAAACCCCGACGAGATCTACTTCCTCATCTCCCGTGGTGTCACGAAGTAAACCTTTGTCCTGGTACTACCGCCGGACTTGCTGTCTGACTACTACAACACCTACTAGACGGATCGAGCGACGGAGCGTTACACGCGACCGCGCTCGGTTCGGGCTGAGGTAGCCTCTGTTTTTCACAAGGTGGAGTGCCACGTGATCATTGTGGTCGTACCACTTGCCCTTCCTATATATTCCGCAATCACCGAATAGCCCAGATCCACGATCCACCATGAAAAAGAAGGAAATGATCGCGCCAACAGGCCTTCACGTTACGGCTGAAGTAATGCTACTAAGTGGCAATCATACAAATGTGTTTGTACCACTTCAAATCCGTTCATGACCCTGGCCCCTCCCTTCCACCAAACAGTTTTGTGCTTTCCTGTTCACCCCCCCCACCCCTCACACTGCCTCATTTCCTTCTGTCAGACAATGTGCGAAGCGGAACCGTTCAGTGATCACGGTGGATAGCCCGATACGCTGTTACCACGCATCCCAACTCGTTCCATCCTGTTTGGTTGTCTTCATGTATTTTTCTGCCCCTTGACGACGGCATCTATTTGAATGCTAAAGATACCACGCCCATCAACCCCCCCCCTCCACACACGCCCCCACACACACTTCGGATCGCATACATCACTTCCCATATTCTCCGCGTCCCACCGCCCACTCCTTTCTTGTCCACGAACCCTCCAGTCCAACGATGCTGCGCCCTCTGGCGGGCTTACCTCACAAATATGCTCCAGGCATCTACTTTTGTGTTGCATGTTCTCCCCTTCCTGTTCCTGCTGTGTCCTGTCACGCAACACTTAAATGATCTTAATGACGGGTGTAGCCGCATGCGCGGCGTGCACTGTGAGCATCGAACACCCCTTCCTCTCTCCGTGAGGTGCCAGCTCCTATAAATCTAATATTCTCTTCGATGTTTTTCACGATGAAGTTAGAAATCACCCAGACGTGACAGTGATGTCTGACGAAGAAGGAAATACGGAAGAGACCATTAGGACAGCTGCTAAGCAGTGCTCCACGGCCGCTTGCCTGGATTCCTGTGGTTGGTTTGTACCATCGAAATTGTTTCTTCAATAGCAAGCAGACAGGACAGGGGCATCCGTCCGTAGGTACGAAAGAAAGTGCAGAGCAACTGACGCACTCCCTGTGAGTTGGTGCAATAGTGCTCTCCAATATGTTATTAATAAATATAATATTTATGTGTGTTGCGAATATGTGTGAGTGTATGTCATAGGTGCATGTCTCTGTGTAGTGAATCTCGCTGTGCAAGACCCTTTCCCTAATTATTGGAGTAGAGCGAGACAGACTACCATCAAAACCATTCATTGTGGCACACTGCATTCGTGGAGGCGTTTACACCGTGGCTCTTTGGGTTCGAAGCCTTTTCTCCGTTATCCCCCTCTCTCTACGTTCAAGGGCAGAAAACGCACACGCTGGCAGGCTCGCCGTGCCAGCGTACACAATAGTCTGGAGAAAGACCTCACACTAGAGGATCCTGAGCGACCGCAACAACGGACGGCCTAACCACGCAACCACGCTCCACCTTCACAAGAAAACAAGAATGTTGAAAAATCTGGGCTTGCTAGAGAAGCACAAGGTTGACCTCACCTTGGACCTTGACCAGGGGGTCCTGACACCCGGGTTGACCCTCACAGGCGCGGTGACGGCCCGCGTCTCCAAGACGGTATCCATCACGGCAATCCGCGTTCTCCTCCGAGGAGTGGAATCCTGCCAGGTCCCGACCTCCGCGGCCAAGTCGGCGAATGCGGTCAAGAGTACCTTCACGCACATGGAAAAAGGCGTGACGCTTTTTGGCTACTCCAAGGCAAGCAAGCGCCGCGGTGGGGCCTCCCTGGAGGCCGGCATTCACACCTTCCCTTTTGAGATCGTCCTTCCGGCTTTCATTCCTCCTTCGGTGCACGCGGCCTTCGACACCGTGGCCAAGTGCGGGGCCCGATGCCACCATTTCCTACAGCGTCACGGCTACTGTCGTGATACCATATGGCTTCGACGGCGAAGTGTCAAAACCTTTCTTGGTACTGTCTGCGGTGCCGCTGCCTTTACTGAAGCGCAGCCAGCAGGTACCGTCGAGTACCCAAACGAACCTTACAGTGAAGGAGAAGAGGAGGAGCTGGTTCCATCGCATCTGCAGCGAAAGCAGCGGCTCGACGGTACAACTCGAAGTGCGTTGGTGGCCATCCGCATTGGCGCTGCAGGCCCACCAGCAGGTGCCGCCCACTCAAGGGGGCGGCGACACCCCTTACCAGCACCCTTCACCCATGCAGCTTCTATCATGCAGCA
Organism: Drosophila differens; assembly: GCA_037043665.1. NCBI lineage: Eukaryota > Metazoa > Arthropoda > Insecta > Diptera > Drosophilidae > Drosophila > Drosophila differens. Next base: position 11,026 of record JBAMAZ010000209.1, read on the forward strand.
CCACGGCGCCCTGCGGTAAGGTGGAACCCTCTTGTGTGCCCGTCGAAGAATCTGTGTTCACGGGGGAAGCATCCCCCGTGTATTTCGACCCGTCGTGTGCCAAGCCTCTGCTTGTGCCCCAACCGTCTGTAGTGCCGTGGCCAAAGGGCCATGACAACGCGCTTTCCCAACACAGAGACCCTGGGAGCCAGGCAGCGGTGGCTATGCCTCGAGCCCACCTCCAGTTGGTTCCGGCCCCGCCCGACAATCGTACCATGATTGTGCAGGTAACAGTCCGCAACACAACTGACCTGCAGCGCCTCACCCAGATTCACGTACGGCTCTCTCAGAATCAAAAGCTAACAGTGCGAGGGATTGTGTGCAGCCATCAGTTTGTCGTGGCCGAGCACGTCCAGGAGGTGACGGGGGGCGGCGTACAGCCAGGTGATGTGCTTCACTTCGACGCTCTGCTAAGCCTACCCGATCGATTATCCCGTCAAGTCGAGCAGTTCCCGAAGGCAGTCTTACTGCCCACCATTTCCACTACCATGCTAGACATCTCGCTGATGCTGTCCGTGTACATCGCAGACCTTCCAATCGCGAGTGGGGACGTACCCATGCTGGTGAAGCATCAGGCTTGTCGCGTGGGGGAAGTAGTCGATGTGACCGGAGAGGCGCCGTTTCACTTTCATCAGTCTCTGCTGCTACCGGAGGACTAGCTCGGTTCGGGCTGACCCCCTCACCACAAGCCGGACCGCATGACGCGAGGCGGCCCTTGGGCTTCACTACTGTTTCGTTATTATTTACTTTCTTCTATGAATTCAAAGGTACCGTTTCTATTTTTATGATAATATACGCGCTCAGTGACCAACACACATGATGCGCCACTCATTGAAATGGAGCTATGGGTCTCAGGGAGCAACGCACACTTTGTCCGACTTAAGCTTCACAAAAGTTAGTCCGTCGCGCCAATACATCTATATATTTTTTCAACGATCTTCGCCTATCTGTACGTTGACTTCCTCACTAGGCAACTATTTGCCTGTCAACACTTTCACGTAACTTCTTTTATGTAGAGAATGTGGTGACCTCACAGACATCAAAAGACGAAGTGGAAGGGGGGGGCGTGTCACGCAGAAGAGAGTGAAGCTTAGCGCACTTTATGGATATGTGTGTAGAGGCAATGCGCCGTCCTGCCATTGATGCAACATACGCTACTGCAGTGTGCAGTGTACAGACGTCTTCCTCTCAGCTGCTGTTGTTTTAGGGGGGTCACACATGCGGGCATACCATTGTGCATCACAGACGGCCTTCCATGCTCCAACCGTTATACTTCCTCATTCGGGACTGACAATGGCTCATGTACGTCCGGTGACCGTGTCCGCTCGGTCGAGACCGTCTTTACACATATTTGTTAGCCCCTTTCCCATCTCACCGCCTTCCTTTTACCTCTTCTCTTATGAATTGTAACCGTATGTAATGCGTTGGGAAGCGTGCGTATCTTCCGCCGTCAGTAGAAGTACTCACGACCAGGTGCGCCTCTTACCCTTTCAAAAGGACATTGCACCTCTCTATATTCCGCATAGGTAGACGCATCACCATTGGCATCTTATCTGCTCCACACCCGCATAAGGACACACGTCCTTGATACATCATCCAAGCAATAGCTTCACACACACACACACACACACACATACACCTAACCCAGAGCAACTAGAATTCTTCAATCAGCTGTCCTTTCCTTTTGTCACCCGTTGCCATGCACTTTTTCGATTCGCGCAAGGTGAACCTGCACATCATCGTGGCCGAGACCACGCTCCGCCCCGGAGACACGGTCACGGGGAAGCTCGTGGTCAACGTAGTAAAGCCTATCAACGTGACTGCCGTCCGCCTTCAGGTGACGGAAAGGAAAGGCCAATGTGAGCGCGAAGAACGAGCACGGGAAACGGAAGAGCGGCTCGAATGCCTTCACACACTTTCGGAAATCCTTTACGTTCTTCGGCTATTCCGAAAACTCCGGTCGCAAAGGCGGTGCCCAATTGAGCATTGGCGCGTGGGAATACCCCTTTCAGGTGGCCCTGCCCCACTCTTTACCGCCGTCCTACGCCATGAGCATGTCCAAGGGAAGCGCCACTCTCGTCTACAAGATCACAGCCACAGTAGTCATCCCGAACGGCTTCGATACCGAGGTAAAACGGCTTCTCACGGTGCTATCCATCGCCCCGCGCACACAGGTACAACAGTTGTTGGCCCCACCCAGGGCAGCGCGCAAACTGCAGTGTTCTCTCCTATATCAGCCGGCATGCTGTTGGGACGGCGGGGATCGCAGTCCGTTCGTGGAGGTGACCACATCTTGCCCGTCGTTGCTAGTTGTGGCGCCGAGTGCGAGTCCTGTTATCGACGAACCTGCCAACACTACCGGCCTCCCGAAGAAGAGGACCCTGCCTCCCGGCGTAATCATTTCGTCGTGGACACGGTCGTGTTTAACGGAAGTTCCAAGGTATCCATTCCCAAGGTGAAGGTATCGCTTCAGCAGCATCGCAGCCTCTGCGTCGGCACCCTTCAGCTTACCGACGTGGTCACCGTGGCGTCGTTCACTTACAACCCCCCCAGCGGTAGGATCTTGCCTCGCAAGACCGAACGATTCACAGCATACCTGAACCTCGGGAGTCGCTACGGATGCTTCCCACCGACTCCAAGGCCAAAGCCCTGCCAACCTTCGCCACTGCCATGATGAAGACGCGCAACATCCTGCTCGTAGAGCTCCTACAACGGATGAAGGGTGAGATGGTGACAGTGACGTCACGTGGATTGTATCGGCAGTGGATGGGACAGGACGGACGCCCTCCCTCCCGAGGCTGTTCGTGAACCCCTGCGTGTTGCCGGAGGAGCAATTGGGGGCCATGGGAATCGTCGAGGCGGAGGGAAACGTGGCGGCATGAGTCGGTCACGCGATGGTGCACAAGCATATGCATACACTGATCCAGTTGAAGGACGATGCTGCCACGGCTTTCGTATATGCTGTCACGCTCCACTGCGCTGACAATCCGGAGAGCTCCCGTTGTTTCCACTGCCTGCATGCTAAGACGATCCAGACGCCCCCCCCCCCTTCTGTTACTCCCTCTCCCTCCCTTCCATATGGGATGTTGCTACCCACTTTCACAAGCACCATTTCTTTGCTGTACCTGCCTGCCTGTGTGTGCAGTGTCCCCCACCTACATGGTAGGTGCTTCTAGTGAAGCGTGAAGGAAGATGAGAAAACGTTCGGGTGCCTTGAGGAAGGGCATTCCACATCCGCACACCCGTCGGCACCGCCCCATTCACACCCGCCGCCTGCGGATTTCTCGCTACTTATATTCTTTCACCAACTCCTTTGTTTTTATGGTGTTTGAGGGTAGAGATGAAATAGTAACTGCAGGACCTTCACAAGTGGGGCACAGATCACGCACTTATGAATATTAATATAATTTTACTTATGCATGCATACATTAATAAATATATATATTTATATTTACTCTTTGCTTAAATATAATGATCAATTCTTAGGCGATCGATGCAACATATTTTCCTATCCATCTCCCGTGTCGAGTCAGCTACACACGAAACTCCTCTAATTTATCACCCGATGCTCTATCGATGTTGCCGTTAAGCGTGCAATAGGAAAATGTTAATTCCTAAAACGGGGCCTCTGCTGAAACTCGTTGCCTTTCGGAGACGTACCTTCTCGTCTAGCGCTTTCCATTAGTACAGGAATACCCCTCTTGATAAAAGTGCAGTCCGTGCAGTTCTCTCCTACTTCTTCGCAGACAATCAATGTGATTCGTACGTAATTGCACATGTCTGCCTGTATAAAGACGCATTCGCGTCACATCCTTCTTCCCATCCAATTCTTGTTTTATCAACGGAGAGGAGTGTTTTTTTCACCGAATCACCACCACTGATAGATAGTTTATCTATGCGGAGTGCATGCCTCACGGGGAGGGGGGTCGAATCTGTCCCCGCAAAAATGTTGAGGCCCCCCCCCCCCAGCAGACACGTCCTTATAGTCGCGCGTTATTACCGGGGGATGACTCGATGGCGATGCGTTTAGCCACCGGAGTCTAACGGATGTCCTGCCGCCCAGTTAGACTGCGGCTTGCCAGTCGTCCCACCCGATGGTAAAAACGATACGCAGCCGCAGCAGCAGACCAGTTGCTCTAGCAGAAAGCCGTCGCCACGTGTCTCGGCGTCTCTGCATTAAACCAGAGGAGTAATGCTACGGCGCGGAGGCCGGCCCCAACCACGCGCCGTATTATCACCGCCCGACTACTACAGCATCCTCCACCCTATGTCATGCGACGGCGAGCGATGAGAATTCCGATTACGAGGGCAAACTGTCTTGTAGTGTACTCACCAGCGTACCGGACTACCTCCTTGACTTCATCCCCGACTCATTTATCTGTCAAGAAAAGAAGCAGCTAGTCTTTGTGGATCTGGTTTGCACCTCACACCATCGACGAGAACATCCTGGCGCCCCTTATGTCCTTCGCATGGGCGGATTGCTGGGTGGGGTGTTGCTCCTCATCATGCACGCCCTCGGCTACTATGCAGCCGTAGCTTTCTTCGCGGCGAACAACCAGCTGGCGGAGGCGGACACCGTCATTACCTACGGTGACGTCCCACGGTTCACTTGGGGTCTCGTGGCAAATGACGCCTGCGGTGGCTGCCCCTTTGCACGCTTCATGAACATAAATGCGAGGGACAGGAGACAAGGAACCACGTAGCTCAGAGCCGTGGTCACATTGCCCCTGACGAACATCGCGTGAAAGAGCACCTCCGCGTTGGAGGAGGAATAGGCGATCCACGCGATCACAAAAGCGGAACCGTTCAGTATAGTAAACATGGGATACCATGCTGTTGGTGGCGGTGAGTGTCACTCTTTATATGGTGGTCTTTGCCTATGGTAACCCTAGTCACCGTGTGGACGAGCTGGACCAACTCCCGCTGTGGCCCACGGATCTACCTGACTTCTTAGTGGCTGCGGGCATCGCTGTGAACATGGCGGCCCCACTGCGTATGGCCGTCCCGGGGGCGCGCAGCATGGAGTCTGCACGGTTCATACAACTCCTGGGTGTGTCGATGGTATGCGCCACGTTGTGTCAGCTGACCTTTGGGATATGTGCCTTCATCATCCTAGGCCATGAGACCTGCTCTGTGCTGTCTCGGTCCCTCCCCAACCGGGGGGTTTCCTTGGTCGCCTGTGCGCTCCTCTTCGTGGCATTCGTGGCAATTATGCCAGTCCACCTCTTCTGTGTGACGGAACTGTGCGACCGCCGCGTTCTGGGTCTTTGGCAGCTCCCCACGTACTGGCGGGTGGAGCCAAACCTGATGCGCATCTGTCTGCTGGCGGGTCTATCGCTCATTGCGTGGGTCCTACCGTACTACGGGCTGCTGTTGAGCTTCGGTGGGGCCTTTGGGTGCGGCATTCTTGGTCTGTTGGTTCCTGGAGCCCTCGATTATGTGCACCGCCTGCGAAACGGTCGCGAGGCAGTGATGCCGGGCTCCCTCACCCTACACAGCCAATCGCAGCTGGAGCCGCGAGCCGTCGTACGGCCTCGTTGGTACGAGGATATATTGCTAATTTCCTGATGACGATTGGTCTGCTTTTCGTGGTGTCCGGCCTGGCTCTCGCCGTCCACGGTCTGTGGCTGGTAATGTGGGTCGGTGGGAAGAACTTCTGTTGAGGGAGAGTTCTTGTCGCTTGTATTCTTCTGCAGCCCGTCCATTGCCTTTGTATTATCCGTGTTCGCCCCCTCAATGATTGGTCCGCCTAACGCGATTCCCTCGTCCTTTAGTGGCGTTGCACGCGACCTCCAATGAATTAATGGACTGCAGCACTCAGTTTTCGGTTGTCTTCTATTATTTCTTATTATTTATTTATTTTTGCTTTCTGCTTGGAGTGAATCTCTGTGACGAAAAACTTGCAGGGGTGTCGTCAGAACCGCGGCATCTGCAATGAAGGCTTTCTTTGTTCGGAGCAGATTCGTCCACAGACCGACGAGGACGTCTATGCTGAAACACATGTTCTTCTGCTTATATTGCTCTCGGTTTTATTACTTTGCTCCGCGCTCACAAGCTATGCACAGGACACTGCGATTCTCTATCGCGTTGCTGGGTGTACAGCATCCCGTGCGCACACAGGAGTGATGAACGTTTAAAAACACATTTCAAACGGAGAAGAACAACCCTACCGAACACTGAGGCCTGTTACAGTTGCGCAGCATCCTATCTCACTTACATGAAGTCTCGCACATTGGCGACTGATGCACATGTACATATATATCCGAACGGTTCGCATGTTGCCTTCCCACGTCTTTTGCTGTCTACCCTCGCACATCGCACACCCACCCACCCAGACGTGTCCTTTCTACTATACCACCACACAGTTTCAAGAGACAACTAGTTGATTCTTTCTTTTGTTTGCGTTCTTCCCTCCTCCTTGCTCTTATCTGCTAGTGAGACTGCCGTTCCCCCTTCATGCGATTTGCATGTTGTGGCCCCTCTTTAGCTACCCGACCCTATCCGATCTCCGTGTGGTAGGGCATTGGATGATCCCTCAGCTGCAGAGCGTTGATGGGATCGCATAGTCGTACAGCTCTCTGAGTATATTTATCGCACTCCGTGGCGAGGCTTCCTTTCATATTATTTTAAGTGTACATAATCACCCCCCCCCTTCCACTTGGGGCACACTTCTATACCGACACATTTGGACTCCATCCTTTTGGGGTTGGAGCGATCATCTGTGCTGCGAGATTCCTCTCGATCTCTTTCCTTCTCACCACTCTCTCCGTCACACGGGCCTCGCAGGCACGCAGAGATGAACTCAGGTCCACTGGCCTGCGTTCTTTCCTATTACCCGCTAGTACCGTTGGCAGTGACAGCCTTCTCCTAGCGCTCGATATCTGGCAGAAGTACTACCCAGGGTTACCGGAGCCCTGAGTTGCATTCCAACCTGCTGGGATGCGCGTGGTCAGTACATTGTTCGCTCGGTTGTCGTGGTCTGCATAGCTAGCCCTGTTCCGCGCCTTGCGGCGGCGGCGTGGTGGTTAGATGGTTGGCCGAACTGCGGGATGCTCCCTTCGGTACCGGTGGTATTGGCTTGCGAAATGTCCTTCCAAAAATGTTCTGTGACAGGAAGCGGTGCCGAGCGGGTCGTGGCCCTCTCTGTTGGAGAGTAACACGCCGTACTGGAAAGCCGTGCCCATGCCATCGGCCGACGCACTCCCATCGTCGTGCCTCACCTCCCTTCAGATGAAGGCCTGTCGGCTCTTCCGTGACTTGCCGGCGTGGATCGTCTGCTGCAGGGGACTGACAGAGCTTTCTTTGCTGCGCTGCCAGGAGGCAGGAGGCCTGACGGCGTCCCTGGTCGGTAGCTTCCGTCCCTCCAACGGCTACGGGTTCACTTCACCCCTATTGAAAACCTAGATTGGTTGAAGGACGCCCCCTGTCTCCAAGACGTTGACCTCTTCGGCTGTGGGCTGGTACAGGACTACTCCCCTCTTGCTACGCACGTGTCTGCAGACGCTGAAGCTCTCGCACTGTACCGTGTTTAGCCTGCGGTGGCTCCGAAACTGTGCGCGACTCGACAGGCTGACGGTAGAGTGCTGCGATCATGTTGATGATTTCGACCCCATCGGTTCCCTCAGGAAGCTTCGCAGCTTGCGTATTACGCTGAACAACCAGGCAGCTGACGCCAAGTGGATGTCCACCTGTGCCGCGCTGGAGCACATCCAGCTGCTGTGGTGCGAAGGTGTCACGGACTTCGGAGCTCTAGGGAAGCTGAAGGCACTGCGCCGGCTCGACGTCCACGACACAGATATCGCGCAACTCCCTTGGATTGCCGACTGTGGTCGGCTTGAGGAACTCAGCCTCTCTGGCTGCAGCGCCGTCCGAGACCTCGAAGGCCTGCGGCAGGTGAGGTGTCTACGGGTACTGGACATGGGGTTCACGCGTATTTGCAATATATCGTGGCTTAGCGGATGCCGGACTATTAGCGTTCTGAACCTTGAAAACTGCACGGAGATAGAGGACTTTGGCCCACTGGCGGCACTAACTGAACTGGAGGACCTCTGTCTCAGTTACACAACTATTTCGGACCTGGGGGTCCTCCGCAGACTCTCGAATATTAACAATCTGAGCCTCAAGAGCTGCAAACATGTGACGGACTTCAGTTCGCTGGGTGCGCTGACACGCCTGACGAAGCTAAACCTGTGCCACTGCACCGTTCGGGACTTCAGTTGGGTGTTGGCGTGTACCCAGTTAAAAATTTGTCGGTGGAGGGAACGATCTCGGACGACTTCTCGCCCATCGGCGACCTGATCTTTTTGGATCAGCTGAGCGTTTAGCGCGGGGGAGTTGGAAGCAACACCTGCGGGAGGACTGCGAGTTACCATTACTCTCAGACACATCTTTGGATTGGGCTTTCCATGCGTCCTGCAGGCATCACGGCGTCGGCGAACTACACCAGAGCAGCAGGCGGAACTCGCGTCAGCCGTTCTCCCCTCCCCTCCCCCAGACATGCAATTCACCGAGACGCACCTTGTGCAATGGAACTCGATAGCCTCTGTCACGAGCCGAGCTGGAGGTGAACGCGAAGTTGCTCCTCCCGCAGTCCCCAGGGCGATTCTCTCATTACCCATTCTCCTTGCGTTAATATATTTTTTAAATTGTATTTTTGATGGGGTGCGCGTTCAGGGGAAGCACATGTGTAGCAAATTACTTAACATGTGTGACAAGGCCCTCATTGGGGTAGTTATCCTATTTCCACTAGTGAAGAACTAGTGAAAGCGAGTATAGCAAGTCACTCCGTGCGATGCCACAAACAGAAAACATCATGAAGGCAGCAGCCGTACTACCGTAGAAATGATTTTGTTCCCCAATAACTCAACCTCTCCGCATCCATCTGTACTAACCTTATGTTCACTCTATCCCATCATCCTGCACAGTTCGAGCATAGGAGCACCATCGATTTCTGGTTGCCCTCCTTGAGGGCACCTTTTGTACATTGAGGGAGTACAGTCAAACAACAGTGGGAGTATGTCGGAGGGCCACGAGTATTACCCGTCGGCCCGCGTCCTAGCATCCTTGGCGCAGCCTCTGGCAGCGGTAGAGGGCCGCAATGCCACTGCATCTGCTGACGGTGAGAGGCGACAGCGTATCCACCAGCCGGAAGGCACGGCTCTGCGGCGGGGACGTCGCCGTGGTCATGGCGGCGGTGACAGGGCCGCTGCTCCCAGCTACTTACTCACCCAACATGCTACCCGCCCACCTCCCCAACAACGCCGCGTACACGGAAGTGGCGGCGGCCCTACCGCCTCGGATACTCCTTACCTCAGGGGAGACGGCGCTTGTTCAAGAAGAGGCCGCGGTTGGCAAGTCAAACAAAGCGAAAATCAGCGCGGCGGGATGCAGCGGCGCGCGAGGGCGAACCCCAACACCGCTATCCCGCCCACCCTCAGGTGGACAACCTGCGCAGCCTCCCAGAGCGTGCGCAAGAACTTGCACATGGCCTCATTGAGCAGACACTCGAGTGCCCAATGTGTCTAGAGCCTATCCAGCTAGGCAACCGGATCTGGTCCTGCAACAATTGCTACCAAATCTTCCACTTCGAATGCTCGATGAAGTGGGCCGGCTCTACTTTACCAGATGTTATTGTTACGTGCCCCTCGTGCCGTGCGGAACAGACGTTATCCTGTACCTGTTCTGCAGTCGCGTGAGTACGCCACCTTTCGACATTTTCCTGATTCCGCACAGCTGCGGCAACAGTTGTGGTCGCGTGCAGCCTCCCTGTCCGCACCCCCGCCCCCTCCAGTGCCACCCCGGCCCGTGTGCGTGCACCAAGATCATCGGACCGAAGAGCTGCCCTTGTGGACGCAGCAGCTACTCACTACCGTTGCGGCCAGGAGGATCCAAAGACGTGCGGTGGGGTGTGCGACCGACTGCTTGCCTGCGGAGTGCATCGGTGTGAGGACGCGTGTCACGTGGGCAGCTGCAAGCGTTGTACTGTTGAGGTCGATTCAGCAGCATGTGCTTGCCGCAAGTCTCACAAGAAGGGAACCTGTGGGGACGCCCTTGGCACTGCGACGAACCCTGTGGCAAGAAGCTAGGGTGCGGCAACCACACTTGCACAATTGTTTGCCACAGAGGTGAGTGCCCACCTTGCAAACGCGACCCATCTGTCGTTTCACGCTGTCCGTGTGGCGCACAGGCCCTCTCCGAAGAACGAGCCAGCTGCCTGGATCCTATTCCCTCCTGCGGCCGTGTCCGTGGCATGACGCTGGACTGCCTCACCCACACCCTGCACGCTGCCGTGTCACGATGGACCCTGTGAGCCCTGCTCCGTCCGGGTGAAGTCCTTCTGTTGCTGTCAAACCGCGGAAAAGAACGTAAAATGTAGCGAGAAAGACACGTGGAAGTGCACTAGACGATGTGCGGCGAAGCTATCGTGCAGTCGTCACTACTGTACGGTGCTGTGCTGCCCTGACCGTCGGAATCCGCTCGCCGCGGTCCACATCTGTGATGCCGTGTGTCTGCGGCCGCACAGCTGCGGCCACCGGTGCTTGGAACCGTGTCACGCAGGGGCGTGCCGATCCTGCCCCAACGTAACAACGGAGCGACTGTACTGCAACTGCGGTGCGACAATGCTTATGCCGCCACAACCCTGCGGGACGGTTGCCCCAGACTGCCACGAGCCGTGCAAAATTCCCCGCCCTTGCGGCCACGCGCCGACTGACGGTCATCGGTGCCACTTGGGTCCGTGCCCGCCGTGCCCCGTTACGGTAATGAGAGTGTGTGTGGGGGGTCATGAGGAGGTGGAGACCATCTGCGGGGAGCCGCGGCCCACCTGCACTACGGGCTGTGGGAAGCTCCTGCAGTGTGGGCACACCTGTCCTAGGCCGTGCCACGATGGAGAGTGCGTCGTCAATGCCTGCAGCACAGCATGTGGTCGGGTGCATGAAGCGTGCGGTCACAGTTGCCGTGTCATGCCACTGGCCTGGACAACGTGCCCCCGTGCGCATTTCGGTAGAGCAGACATGCATGTGCGGTCGCCGTAGAGGCACATAAAGTGCCGGAAATACCAGGAAGCCCTCCAGCAGCACATCCAGGAGCGCCCCGACGCTCCCTTCCAGTTACCGTGTGACAACGGGTGCCTCCATGCGCAAAGGCTGTTGCTGCTGTCGGGCATGGGAAAGAAGTTAAGGAGCAAGTCGTCCTCTTCTTCTACTCCATTTACCTGTGGGAGCGGGCCTGGCAGACGCTGCGGCGGTGCAGCGGATGGAGCGTCAGCTCGCTGATTTTCTCTGGCGAGGAGCAGATGCTCTCGCTGCCGCCGGCCGGCACAGGGGACTCGTGCGCTGACGCATGCACTCGCCGTCTACTACAAGATCCGGACAGAGGGGATTGATAATGGGAGTATGCGGCTCGTGCCTGCTAACACGTGTGCCCAAAAGCGAAGTGCCTCCGCTTCTCTAGAGCGAGGCAGTGCTATCGCCGAGGAATGACCCGCGCGTCTTCTACGACCGCGTAGTCGGCCGCACAACTGGGGTCCGCAGTGCAAGCTACAACTTGATGGTAATATCCGTCCTGGGCTCGAATGTGAGCGAGGTGCTGGTGGCGAAACTCCTCATTGACTTCGCAGGTTCTTTCGTCTTCGGTCCTCTCGAGGAGTTGGAGAATCGCTTTAAGTCGTCTTTGGTGTTCACTTCCTAATTTCAGCAGCGCGAGGCGCTGACCTACCTGAAGAAGCGTTCTGTGTCGTTCCAGTTCTGGATCCCCGAGTGATGGAGGCGCGCTGCGAACTGGTGTGGTGGTGCGCCCACCGCATACAGAGTCTTCTCAGCCCTTCGGTAATCCGCGCTGCCTTCTCACACGGCTGCCCCTCTTCGATGAAAAAGGGTTTCGGCCCACCCGGCGAGTGTCGCTGGTCTCATGAAAGTGATGACGGGGCCGAGAGCAAGAGGCGGCCGACCGACGCATCCATGCGGCAGGCTTCCGTGACTAGGGGGGGGGAGGGGATCATCACTCACAGACCCCCTTTCTAGTCGGTAATCCATGCCACCGTACAGTCGTGTGTTGGTTGTTTCATTTACCACGACACTCCTGCAAGGCAGGGTGCGGGGTGGTGAGGCTCCTCCGTCCTTCCCCCACCTTTTATTTCTCTCAAGGCTAACAACCATAAAACCGCCTGGTGAAGGAGAGGCAGATGACAATTTGCAGGTCCATGTGGCGAGTGCGGCGTAACGTGAATGGACGCATATGTTTTCTCTTTCTCCTTCTCGATTACTTGAAGCGAAGAGAGACGTTCTCTTGCAGCACCGGGACTACCAAAAGAAAGCGAGAGCACTGCTACCTTGGTAGTCCCCATATGCACAGCATCCTCGCTCTCTATCTATATACACCGACAGAATATCGTTGATACCTGGTTCCTTGACAACTCTCGATTCACGTCGTCGCGGAACTCGAACGACTACGTAAATCTCAATGGATGTCCCAAGGGTATGGTCCATTTACGTGCCCTAAAAGGGAGTCCCTCTACGTCTACATTGGATGTTAGGGCCGCAAAATTTTGATCAGCTACGACTCCTGCATCGAGATGCGACGCTACCCCTCGCTCAAAAATCTACGTGCACTACAAGCAGGCGCGTTCACCTCTTTCCTCCAGTGGTAGCGACAACACGCGCGCGCGCTCACTGACGAACAATCCTTGCCACACTTCCCTCCTAAGATTATTTCCACACAACTGCCAGGAGGTAGCACCTTGGTACGTTTCTCCTGTCAGCTCCCCAGTGACATTCCCCCTCCCTCCTCTGCACCACCTCGCGAGTAACGGAGTGAACGATTCGCTACGAAGTCACCGCCGCCGCCACCATCCCACGAGGTTTGGATGCGTCGGGATATGCGGTCCTTCGTCGTCCGTGCTGCCGTCCCTCGGAGTGAGTTCATAGAAGTTCTGCGAACTCCTTTCCTCCGGACCTTTGAGATGCCCGCGCAGGGATTCCCTAGCATCCCCACACCGAATACGACGGCGAGCGACGTGGAGGTGTTGACGGCCGTCACGGCCCAGTTTCCGAGCAACCCTGCTACGGTGACGGTGCACCTCGAGCTGAAGAATCTCACTGTGGAGGAACTCCTCAGGGAGGTGGAGGTACGGCTGCAGCAGCGCTTACAAATCACGCTCCTACTGGGCACGCCGTCCGAATCGGCGAACATTGCGTCGGCGCGGTGTGCCCTGCCGGATGGCGGACTGCCGATGGGCGACCAACTTAAGGTGTCTCTGACGCCCCCAAGCGAGGTGCGTCACAACGAGGACCCTAGCCAGTGCGTGCCGCTCCCCACCATTCAATCCAAAATCCTCACGGATGACTGCGAACTCGAGGTCTGGGGCGACGGTACACCACAAGAGATCAAGGCATCCGGGTTGTTATTCGTTGCAATCGTGGTGGACCCTGAGGAGGAATCGTGAGGCTGCAGCTGCGGATTGCCGTCTGGCGTTCACCACCTAACTCACTTCTTCATATCACTCCCTCTCCGCCTGCTTTACCCACCGTCCCGAACACCTCACATATTTTGGACAAAAACTTAGCAAATATGCTACCTGCTCACATACCTTGCTATATTCCTCTTATCGGTGCCTCGTACCTGCTAACCGGTAGTCGTTCCACAGTGCAACGGAGTTATCTTCACTCCCCATTCACCGGCCTCCTCTCATAGGAGCAAGCTCACTGACGGTGCACACCCAATGTTAACTTCAATATAAGCACCAGCAACCAAATATCGGTCAGCTATAGAAGGCAGAGTGGTACCTGCGTGGTGTCCACTGAGTAGATGAACAGATTGGTGAGGCGTTTACTGTAGACTTCAAAAAGCTATATTGCAGTGCAAACTGTTACCCGTAACATTCGATTCTGTGCAAATCCTAACTAGGGTCCCGCGGCGGCCCATGCAGAAGGATAGCCTGCTCTGCCCCTCCCCCTCCCCCCCCTGGGCATATACGCCATATAGAGTCCGCAGGCCTTGTGCCTCTTCCCCTTTCTCGGGAGTGCCCCCGTCCGCCCCCCCCCCCCCTCTCTCTCTGCCCCCTCTCTTTTTTTCTTTACCATTTGTTCTCTGCGATGCCGCCCGTCTTTGACGAGCACACGCTTCACACCCGACTGGAGCTCGACAGTTCGGTGCTGTATCCGAATCAGTCCCTGTTGGGTGTGCTGCACCTCCATGTCCTAAAGGAGGTAACGATAGGGGCAATAGAGCTGACGCTAGTGGGAATCGAGCGCTGCCTGCACTATAGCCATGCGAACCCCTATGCACGACAGGTGCTCACGGCGCACGATTTCATGCACCTCCACCAGCGGATACAGCTTTACGACGGAGGTCAGAACCTGTCACGCCAAGGTGCGGAAGCCACGCACCTCATGTCAGGAGCAACGCACCGGTTTCCATTCTGCATCATGATCCCGAGCGACGTTCCTCCATCTGTCGCCGTCGCGGCCTACTCCAGTGACTGTGCTATCAGCTACACGTTGAGCATCCGAGTAGTCATTCCCCAGGGGATCGACGCCACGCTAGAGCGGGAGCTGTGTATGAAGAGCATCGCACCGCTGACGCAATGGTTGGGGTCTCTCAGTAAACCCTTGAGCATCACACCAACAACTAGTGTGGTGGTGGAACCGTCAACTCGTGGGCTGCGAGGCGTTTTCTCACGAACCCTCTCGTTCTTCCGACAGTCCTCGGAGCGCGGTGGTCTCGTAGAGTGCTCGATAGGCCTACTTCCCTTCGTCCTTCCACTCGACCACGTGTACACCACACAGGAGCAGGCACTGTGGACAGCGAGCTTCGTGGCGTCTGGCCCGAACGCACGAAGCGAGGACACTTATTCGTCGCACACCGCCGACCGACCTCTGCCATCGATGCAGCACCTTACCGACTCAAAGTCTGTTGGAGGAAGAAGAAACTGGCGCGCCGCCAAGATAGACGGTATTGGTCACCCTCTGATCGGTCCTCACTGTCAATACCCTTGGCAGTTACCGCCGTAGCAGAGGCGGTCTCCGCCACCCCGTCGCCCCTCCCAACGGTCCACGGCGATACGTTGACCCTGCGGCTCCACCTCCGCAATCTCACAGTGCCGGTGCCTATTGCGACTGTCAGAGTACTGCTCCTGCAGAGAACAGAGATATTTTCGACTGAAACATCTCTCTCCCAGTACACGGAGGTGGCCTCAGGCCAGCGCTTGCTACCGGGTGGAGGACTCCACCGTGGCGAGGAGGTGGACGTCGTCATAACGCTGCAATTGACGGTACCACCTCCACAGTTCGGGACCGCCGTAGAACGGTCACCGTCACCGGTGTTGATTCCGACTTTCACTAGCAAATACATGAAGGTGGAAACGGTGCTGGAGGTGTCTTTCCCGGACTCTGCGGGGGTGAGCACCGTTCGGGAGCCCGGTCTGTGCTACATTGTCTCTGCGATCGACATGGAGGATGGGGGAAGACGATGCCGCAGGAGTTTGTGACGATGGTGGAGCCGCCGAAGGAGTACCAATTGGAGCCCGCATAGGCGTCTCATGGCACTCAGCCTATTCTGTAGAGTATTCACCTGAGCCTTCTCCTCCCACCCCCACCCTCTTTATATATTGCCGCAGTGGGCATGGCACGCTAACGGTATCGTATTATATTCTATTAATGTAGTCACAAACTTAAGGTGCATGACTGCATAGCGTGCTATGTCTCGTCGCCGTGAGCGGAACGATGGTCCGTCCCCACTCATTCACAGCGGTGCATCCCGCCAACCCTCTGACGGCTGTATAGGCCACTGCGCTCCTCCATATTGCAGTGCGTACAGTGTCAAAAACAATATCCGATAAGATGATATGCAGGAACCTTATCACACTAACGTTTAACACTAGCAGCACCGCGTGCCTGCGCGGAATGCTCGAGGACACCCTCACCGTAACGGTCACCACCCAACTTGACATCACTGCCATCTGCAACCTTATTTCAGGAAAGAAGCGTGCCACCTAAGATATTCCCCGCTAGCAGTCGGTCTGACGCAGTTCGTATACACAGCCAAGACCAAGACCGTGGTAGGAGAGTCTAGGGGCGTTCGACATGGTTTCGGAGCACCTCTTCCAGGTGACGACCGTAACACCGCAGGTGCAGTTTTCCCGCTCCTTCACTGAGCCACTCCAGCATCAGGCGACCTCTGCGGTACAGGACTGCGGCGGCGGCGGGAATGACGCGGTTGTGCAAGGGAACGTTGCATTGCGGAAATCAGTGGTCATCCTCACAGGCGGCGCTCTGAGCGCTGCCGGAGCAGTCGGCGGACGCCACCCTGCCGAGCCACCCCAATGTGGTTCGCGTGCACGTGAGGGACCTCAATTGCAAGAGAAGAAGATTACCAAGCTAGAGGTGTCTTCCAGCCAAAACAGATCGATATTTGTATCCATCGCTACTGCACAACGGAAGTAAGCCGACTGGCGCGCACGGTTCATACCTTGAGGCAGGGTGAGCTGCGACCTGGGTTATCCAGCACCATTGACGTCGGCCTGGTACTGTGTGACATTCTTGGTATCGTGGGGTACGACGCCAACAATGCGATCCCCACTCTCAAGGGCCAGTGGATGGAGTCGAAGTGCAACCTCGAAGTGAACTTCCCCAATGACAGAGCGACGAACACCTCAAAGGGAGCCGGCCTTGTGCAGACAGTTGCGCTGGTCGGCTAGACCAACCATATCTCAGAGGTGCCCAGCTTCTACCAAGATGCTGACGTGCTACCGGAGTTTGCCTTCGAATATGGCGTAGGGCTTGGCCCTCCGGGGCACGTGCTTTGTGACTAGGTGATGCCCTTCCCTCCATTTGCATAAAATCGGTAATTTCTCTGGTCGAATTGGGCGTGGGCCCGTTCCCGATAGTGTTCGGTTTACGTTATATCCACAGCTCACCGTGTGCAGAAATACCCCTATTTTCCTGTTAACGTTTGCGAAAGTGTATCCTCCATGCACAAGCACAGTGGCCTATCGTGGGGTTACCCGAGCCTCTTGCCTCCAGGCCGACGTAGTCCTTGCCTTTTGTCTTCTATGGTGGATCCCCCCCCCCAAAAAAAAACTTAAGCACTACATACATCTCTCTCCTCTCTCTCTCTCTGTAGATATATAAATGTTCGTAAAACATATGTGTGGAGCACAGACGGCGCCAAGAACATCGTTACCGCCACTTTGAACGACCTATACTCTAATCTCATTGCCTCCATCCAGCTTTAAAACATCTCCACGGTGTTGCCGATCCTGTGCAGCGCCGCCAACCGAACGAGGCGCCGCTCAAAAACGTCCTGACACCTCCCAACCTGTTCGACCGTCTCAGTGCCACACACGGAATGTAGACCAACTCTATACGCTCGCCTCTACGAGCTGCACGTCTCATAAAGCACAGCCTTCCCACGACCGAAAATATGACTCTAGCCCAACTGTGCTTGAACGGTTTGGAAGTTACTTGAACGCCCCATCGTACTCTGCTCGTGGGCGTGGTGGGCTCTTACACTAATCGGGTACCAGCGTTTCCCGCGCGCCGGACCTTCAGTGAGGGAGTTGTGAGTTTACGTCATCGAAGAAACACGTATGGAGACGACCGCTGTGACTCTCTGTGTTATGATGATAAATGACAGAAACTATCGTCTCCCCTCTCAGCGCCCTCCCCGTGCCGAAACGTTTAGGTCCCTCTCGTCATTAAAAAGCAACCCGAACGTCAAATGAATCTCACCGTGTCTTGGGCCGTCGGTCCCGCAACACGGGTGTGGGTGATTATGCTGCCCGTGGGGGGGGGAGAGAACTTTGTTTACCCCTTTTGGTCACTCAAAGGATATGAAAGATGAGTTTTTCGTCTCCGCGCGGTCTACGCTTTACACAGTGGGGTCGAGAAACCCGTCTGCTCCCCTGATATGTGTAAAGAGCGGCCGTTCGTAGGCTTTCCGCTTCGCTTAGTGCAGATACCACATACCCCAGAGAATGAGTGCACTTGCTCAGGGGAATGCTACACACGCCCATCCCCTCCTGAGAACTTTCTGGGGGCGGCACTGCTTCCATAATCAGTGCGACATCCCCTCTTCTGCACCTGTCCCCCATTCGAGCAGACGGAGGGGATCTATTCTCCTGTGTCTCTTATGACTGTCGGGCGTCACAGCTAGGACCCACACACCAGCCGCGTGGGTCCCCATTCATTGTCCGTTTCGTTCCTCTCAGATGACTTCTGTTTTCTTAATCTCAAGTAAAAGGTCGTGAATATTCGACTATGCCACACGCACCGGCCCTTCCCTTCCCTCGCGGCAACGTACGCATCTCCGTCAGCACCGACCGTCGCAGTCAAAGTGTTTATGAGTGATGCGGCTGCTTCTGCTGGACGTACAACGCTGTCAGTCACGGTTTCACGAGGGAACATGTTGAGCTCCGTGACTACTCTGTATTCAGAGTACACTGTACGTGCCGAGGCTCCTGTAGCTCATGAACGCAGCGACCCAGAGTGATCGTACTCTTGCGAGGTAAACCGCACACACCTACGTCCAGCAGTTCGGGGTGCCGGAAAGTTGGCGTGGGCAGGGGATAGTGGTGGTACACAGAGTAGCTTGCTGATAGCAACGGTCCCCGTGTGTGCGTGGCGGGCTGCGTGCGATGAGTACAGGGCCCAGTCCTAGGAGTCATCGCGTCGCCGGGAAGCGTCGAGCATTCAGTTCCCTCCACACAGCTTCATTTCTGCAACGATATAAGGCAATTTTTATGTGCGCCAGTGCTTACGTCTCCCCCATTGCCATGCCGCTATCCTCGCGCTGGGGCGTGTCAAGAACCTTCCCCCATCCCCCCCCCCCCGCCCTTTCCGGCCACAGAGCAGACAGTTTTCGAATCTTCAAAACACTTGACTACATTTGTGGCGAACTCTTTTACTATACAGTACATTTTCACATGTAAGGAGAAAGGAATCTGCAAATCCGATATCACCCCTAAAGGCAATGCGCACCAGTGGAAACTTACCATTCCAGGTTCCTTTTGAGTTTCTTTTCGTCTGCGTTGCACGCGTCGGAGCCCCCAACGCGTGTCCCTCCCTTCGATTTGGTCTATAGAGCACTTTAATGTCCCGTGAAAAATTTCAATTCTGCGGATATGAATACATATATTCATGTGTTTGCTTATCTCAGCATATGTTGTTTTCTACAGTTCTGAACCTAACGATTCTAAAAATCAACCGGTTGGAATGTCCAGCTAGGATTCCCCTGCGTCCATGTTCCATCCACCGAGCAGCGATTTCATTTCCTCTCAGCGTTCATTACCCTGCCCTCACTGCTTTAGCCCTTTGCCAACGTACGCTCCCCATGCTCGCCAAGAACAACATTCAGCTCAGCCTTACTACGAGCAATGTTACCTTCCTACCAGGGGACACAATTCACGGTTCGCTCCGCCTCGTGGTCGCCAAGGCGGTGGAGATAACGGCCGTCCGCATTACAGTGTCCGCTCAGGAGAAGGCATGGGTGCGTGTGCGGCGCGGCAAGCACACAGCTACGTACAGAACCGAAACACTTCACTTTGAGCAGTCTATCGTTGCTTTTGGGTCGACGAAGGCCTCTGGTCGTAAGGGTGGGGCCACGCTGCAGCCTGGCACCTACGACTATCCTTTCCAGGTAATGCTTCCCACCACGGTGCCGCCATCCTACGCCGTCGGGACCGGTAACGGCGGGTCGACGTTGGAGTACCGCATCAAGGCGTACGCCGATATCCCGTTCGGCTTCGATGCCGAGGAGATTTATCCTTTTCATGTACTGTCCTGTGTGCCGGTGGCTCTGTTGGAACCTTGGCGTGCGACACCTGTGAATCACGAGTCGACAGCTGTGGTGTATAGCTGCAAATTCTGTGGCTGTTTCTGCTGTCAGCACGACGACGCCAACATTACGACGCGCGTAGATATTTTAGGTCGCGTCGCCATCCTGCGAGGTGGCACTGAGGGTGTACAGCATGGCCAGCCGCAGCTGATGCCACCAAGGGAAGTCACTGTCAATAATATACCACTGCGACTTCCAGAGCAACTGAATACAGTGCGTGTTCGCGTCACTGTGAGAAACCTCACACAGAGCGACAAAATCGGCAAGGTGGAGGTGTCTCTCACGCAGCAGGTGCAGTTGAACGTGCGTGGCTATTCGCACATTGGTCGTGTGCAACTGGCCACGTCAGTGTTCGTCCCAGCTGCGGACGAACTGCAGCCGGGCGGGTCAGCGACCTTTGATGCCGACCTTGTGATCGACGAAAACATGGGTCGAGTCGGCAACTTCAACGGCAAACCAATTCCCACCATGGTGACCTCTATTATGACGAGCACCTGCTTTCTAGAAGTAAAGTTCCCTGGGGTGGCTGCGGAGAACACATTATGCACCTCCGGGCATGTCCAGCTCGTGAACGCGGTGGACTACAGCAATCGGGTTCCCGCGAATCCGACCACATACACCAGCGTGTCCATCATGCCCGAGCTTCTGTTAGGTCAGTGTTAGGTTATGATGGTGGTGAGACGCGGTGCTTACACCGGCCCCCTCACCTCAGCCACAGCTGCGTCTAGACGTTTCGGGGTAAGTTTTCAAACAGTGTGCAAACATAACTGGGAAAATCTGAAAACTGCAAATACTCTACACCACCGCCATCACAGCGGTATAGAAGCATTTTTCTTCTGTTTGAGCTTGCGATGGAATATATATACTTTGCTTGGATAGCGGTGTCACCCCGTTTACTTGTACATGTCGTCATATTGTCCGTCTAGCGGCTTTGTTTTGGGGGGTTTCCAACTCAATTACTCCCCCCTCCCACCCATCACGTGAGCTCCACAGACTTCCACTTAGTATATCTCTGAACAACAATGCCAACTAGGACCGTCCTACAGATGTACAGCTCGATAGAAAGCGTTTCCTTGTTATTTTGACGACGGTCTTGGAAAGGTGTTATTGATTCCTCTCTCCTTCGGTGCTACGGAGGTGCTTGGCACACACAGGTACAGCTGTCTAGAGGGATGCTCGTCAGCACCTACAACGATGAATAACTTGCCAACATCACCGTTTTTACAAGCCACACTTTCACTCCACTCACGAAATACTGCGACGTGGTTGACGTCGGGCAGCATGTATCTTTGACGTCCTGTGTAACTTCTTGCAGGCATCTCCAACCGTGTCACTAGTCAATCTCTTCCTTACAATACTAGAGCGATTATGGGAGCTGAAGCGCATCGGCTTCACCTAGAAGCGACTCACCAATAATAGGTTGTGACTCTGCCCGTCGCCATCCGAATTTTTTTCTCGTACAGTTAAGCGACGGACGACAAGCACCCATGGGGATCTGTCGTCATCGCTGATCCTCTATGCCGAGAAGGTAACCGAGAACACGCACACCAGTTTCTTTGCGACCTCCCCCTCACCCCCTGGTGAAAACAACCTAGTGAGGACATCGTGTTCCTCCATGTACCCTGCCTTGAACGCGAAGGAGGACACTAGCTTCTCACAAAGTCTGTGCAGACGCTTTCTTGGGTAGTCGGTAAGTGCAAGATGGTGGTCGAGCAGAGGCTCGGTACCTCCAGGAGGCTCTACTGATCCCTATAGTGGTCTCACCCAAACCCTCGTGGCCAACGAGAAACTCTCCGTTGATCAGATGCAACGGGGCATAAGGGCACACCCGGGTGGCTATGCACTGTCGAAGCTGTGGCCTGCACCACCACGACTTGTAGTTTCGTCCGGTATACTTAATTATTATTGACATAAACACACGGTAAGCACGTTCGGGCTCTTCGTTTGATCGTCCCGGATGGGTGTCTGTGGATCCGAAGCTTACCGCTGAGTGCCCTCCCCCCCCCCCTCACTCATCCCTGCAGAGGAACTATTGATGTGCTCGTTACGTTTGGTCCTCCCTCGATTAGCATCAGCCCATGCATTTCTCCTTGCCCACGCTTTTTCTTATTCACTGACACAAGACTCGCCGGACGTCGCCCAGCCTCTCCTGATCCTCTAAACGTCTATTCCTATGCTCCCGCACACTGATGGTGGGACAGTCGGCGTGCTCCGCGGTTTTACAGACGCCATCCAGCATGCCCAGCAGGCCCTCCAGAATGAGGAGAATCGTCTACTGCAGTCCGACTTGGCGATACAGGAAGTCCAAAAGCGCGTTGATGCCCTTCGGCAAGCAGAACAGGGGGGACCTCTTGACATCCGCAAGCGGCTCGAAGCTCTTCGAGGGGAACGTGTGAAGCTTCAACACAGTCTTTACACCCAACGGGAACATATTCGTGGAACCGATGACTACATGGCGTCGCTGCGGGCTCCGCGACTGGCAGTGAAGGATCGTGCGCAGCAGCTCCATGCCACCATCCGCAGCCTCAGTCGGCAGTATGTGATGCAAGCGGCAAACGCACACAGTGCGAACCTGGCACCGTGCCTCCTCC
Source organism: Drosophila differens (assembly GCA_037043665.1). NCBI lineage: Eukaryota > Metazoa > Arthropoda > Insecta > Diptera > Drosophilidae > Drosophila > Drosophila differens. The sequence continues at coordinate 33,486 of JBAMAZ010000209.1, forward strand.
CCGACCGCTGTACCATCGCCCAGCAACAGGAGCTCCTCTCCGGGCAGCGTGCGGAGCGCGACAGGCTTAGGGAAGCCCTTGAGGAAACACGCAGGCGCTGCATCGCCGCGCAGGAAAACGTTCGGTTGTTGACCGCGGAGAGCTCCACTGGCAATACGGTGGCGAGTTCGTCAGACATAGTTGGGGCCGCCCAGACATACGACCCGATGGATTCGGGGAATGAGATCCCGAAAGTTAACAACGGGGCACACGACTTGCAGAGGAAGCGGGACCTACTGCAGGGTCTGGTAGCGGCGTGTGGTCGAGCGCGGGACGATATGCGGGAACGTGTGCGGGCCCTCTGCACATCTGTGGAGCATGCCGACACGGAGCAACAGTCCCAACAGAAGCTTATGCGTGCTGCTATCAACGGTGCGGGGGACGGGGCAGGTATGATAGGTTGTCTTCAGTGCGGCTCTGACATCATGCTGGGATTCAGCTGCTAGTTTTGCGGCGATGTGCGGGCGTTTCGGATGCACACAAGCGCGCATCCCTCCATCTTCCTCCCCTCGTCCTATATTTCTGTGGTTCCCCCTCCCCCACCCCCCTCGATACCGACCTTCGCAACTTTTCAACTCTGGTTGGTGGTACCATCGATAGTACAGCACGCAACACAGATTTCCCATCAGACAATCACCAGAGACAGTACTGCTATTTGTTTCCTAACCGTAGTGCTTGTGCGGTTGCCATTTTCTTCTTTTGAGTTCTTGCGCTGCTCTTTACGGAGTGGGTCCATTCACGCCGTCGGCGCGACTGCCCAATCCCTCCGTTGCTCACGCTTCTCTTTCTCTGCCCATTGTGAGGCATCGAACGGAACTACTCCCTACAGTCTGCCACGGATAGTGAGATGGACCCCCAGCCCCCAGTTGTGACTCTCTTCATTCCATGTCTCCTGACACCCCCAAACCACACGCGCCTGACAGAAGTACCTATATACAGTAAGAGCTAGTTTCGGCAACAGCGCCGCCTACCACATGGGCAACTTCATTACCTTCTGTCCGGAACCCATACAAGGCATATTCGCTATCTTTAACTCTGCTAAAAGCAGGAGCTTCGCTACGGGGATCACCATCCGAGACGTTCCATTTGCCACAACGAAGCTTATCGGCGAGGGTGGCTACGCCCACATCTACGAAGCCGTCAACAGCCTCACTGGCGAACCGGTTGCCCTCAAGCGTTATGCCTTCACGGAAATGGTGCAGCAGCAGGAGGCCATGGAGGAAGTTAGCATCTACTCCTCAGTGTGCCCACACGAGTCAATAGTGACGTACCTCGACTCGGAGGTTGTGCACCGGCCGCGGGCAGCGATGCCTGAGATGTTCCTAGTGATGGAGCTCTGCGAGGGCCCATCGCTGCAAGGCTACATCAACAACCGGCTGGGGTTGTGTCAGTCCTTTACCGTGAGCGAAGTGTTTGAAATAGTGGACAATCTCCTCCACGCCATCGGGCACCTCCACGCCCAGTCGCCGCCCATCGCCCATTGGGACATCAAACCGGACAATTTTTTGTTCACGAGTCAGGGAACGTTGAAGCTCTGCGACTTTGGCAGCGCAACCCGCGTGTACTATGCCCCGACAACAGCTCTGGATATCTCCGTCACAGAGCAGGAACTAGAGCGAAAGCTAACCTTCCTATACCGCTCCCCCGAAACCATTGACCTGTGGGAGAAGAAGCGTGTGGATACCAAGGTGGACATGTGGGCCCTCGGCGTCATCATCTACGTCCTCATCTTCCGCCAAATGCCTTTCGATGCGAACGCGCTGGAGATCATGGATGCGATTCCTAAGAAATACCGCAACCTCTCCTCCCCGGCTGTGGGCGACGGCGGCTTGGCGGAGGATCCGTGCCCGGTGGACTTCCGGCCCCTCATGCTATTAGTGCAGTCGATGCTTCTCGTGAAGAACCCTGACGAACGCGCCGATATCTTTACCTTTTCGGAGGAGTTCGGCAAGCTGACGCACTTGGCGCCGCTGGAGCGGCCACGGCCCGGCTTCCAGAGTTCTCAGCGGTCACGTTTTTGAAAGGCAGGAGGAATGGTTTGTCACCGACAAAACCATCACCTGCTATCCGCTTTCCCCTTCACTGGACAGTGGCAGTCATTATATTGGTTCTCTCACTCTAGTCTCTCCTTGAAGACATCGCGTGGGCTGTGTGAGAAGGGAAGTGCTTGATATCGTGGACACGGCCAAGTTGCATTGATATTTTTTTCGAAGGACACGTATTATCGCCACGGCTACTCTACACACTGTACCTGCAAACGCATTTTTGCATATCATTCCACCTGAGGACTGTGGAGGGGGTTGCATGGGGTGGCTGGGAGGCATCTTTGTGCCACCGCCGAGCATTTCTAGACACCTCTGCACTCCGCATGTCTGTGCTGCTACTCTATCGACCACTGGTGGGCCTCTCCGCGGTAATCTGCAATACACTAACAGAGGAAGAAGAATCTTCACATGCCATTCATGCCTTTTTATTTTTATTATTATGTAGAACCAGCAGACGAGAAGGCCTGCAGCATTTACACCTGATGTTAAGGGGCGGAATGCGCCACTCTGCCCAAACCTCTTTCCAATTCTCCTCCACTTACCACTCTCAACGCACGCGGCATGACACACACATACAAAAATAGGATCGGAAGCTCTTTTCTGGCTTCCGATACCACACAAGGAAGTAGCTGCCTTCCAAGGTGGCACCTTGTATTTCCCGTTCTATATCATTACCTCTTCAGTCCGACTGTATACCCGTCCTCTTCCTTTCCTTTCCTGTGAATGAATAGCCGGAAAACGACGCCTTTCCAGAGGAGAAGCTCCCCCTCGACCCTTGTTGTCCACAGCACGCTCTCAGATGAGGATGAGACTGATGTACCCCTCTATAGGGTGCAGCGGCGCCGAACGGTCCGCCGACACTGTTGGCCGTATGCAAGCCGTCACCCGTCTCAGGGTGAAGTACGTGTCGGCGAGGCGCAGCCCACCCCAGAGTGCTCGCCAGTCACACTTATCCTACAGCCCACCACCCTCATACATGCCCAGTATAACAGCGCACGGTTGGAGCACGCGGGGGAACTAACGACGACATCGGCTACCGCGCGGCCCGCTCTCACCATCCTCCACGACCGCTTACTCCAGGAAGCGCAGTTGGCCATGGTGTGCTTGTCGACAGCAGTCGAAGAGAGTGACACGACGCTATGCCCGCTACCCTCTTCGCGTGCATCGCACTCTTCCCTCCCGAAGAGATCGACGTGCGCCATCCCTGCCGGAGGGAGAGTGGTTGATGTGGCAAGTGCTCTGGCCCCCACGGTGGAAGCCCTGCGCACGCTAATGAGTGCCGTATTCGAACAGATAGCTGCACGTCGAGGTGGGGCCGCTCCACCGGTATCTCCTGTTAATGAGAAACAGGGTGGGGCGGCCTCAGTTTCCAACGGCACCGCGACGGTTGAAGAGGACTACGGTAACAAACTGTCACCGTCGGTGAGGCCCCCTTTCCTGCATCCGGAGTTTGGTGTCGTGCCAACTCTCCTCATGCTTGTAGCTACAGTCGCTTCAAAAGCTCCCTATACCACCCCCTCTGCGATGCTCCTCCAGGATACTCTTAGCTTCTTCCACGTGCTCGCCTGCGAGTGGTTCACGGCAGAGGAACTAGAGCAAGTCGTACGCCATAGCAGCATCACCTCAGTGCTTTGCTCGGCACTCTCCTCCTCCCTCGCTCCACGGCAGGTGAAAACTCCCTCGGTGCAGTTTGCCATCGGGACGTCTGGTCACCTGTCGCACGCGGCCGACGTGAAATCATCACCGGATGCGATGGAGGGGTCCTCAACACCCTCAAGCCCCTCTCCGCCCTCTGCCACTAGGGTCATGGGGAACGCGAACGCCCTGAGCCCCAGTGCCTCACGGCCCTTGTCTTCTCTTACGAAGCAGTCATACAGCTACGACGGGCAGGCGTACATTCCTGCAGCTTTCAACACGAGCGATGATGATGGTGGTGGTGGGGATGTCCAGGCAGTGTGCGCTGTGGCTGTCCCCTTGGACCCACGCTCGATGACTGTAAAACCTGGCAGCTGGACTCTCTACGGGAGTGGCGTTCGTACCATCGCATTGCGGCTGCTAGTGCGACTGGCTTTGTGCAGCACAGAACTGTTGCCCCCTCTCCACGAGGCCGGTCTCATTGCGACCGTCGCCGGGCAGTTGCTGTATCCCCTAACGGACATTGCGGTTTTCCAGTTGGCCCTCGATTTTCTCAATGCCAGTCACCGCTTGTGGTTGCGGCGGTACTTCATGCACGCAGCACCCCTCGCCCTCCCTGTGGCAACGCTGCGCGAGGACTTCCCGAGGCTGTCGGGAATCGCGACGACAACAGTGTGCCCCAAAGGACACCGTTCCAGTCGGGCATGAATGCAGTGGTAGGAAGCGACCCCACGACGGCGTCACACCGGTGCAGCGCACCACTCGCGCAAGACCCCTCCTTTCAGGGCACCACTCCAGGGAGGTGCTGCCTTTCCTCAGCTACACGCCGCGAGTTAACCTCACCCACGACCCAATACCCGGGGGAGTATCTGAAGGAGGACAACGTCGAGCTTGTTGTTACATTTCACGCAGGTGGACCCTCCCGTACGGAGGAAAGCGCACCTCCGCGGGATTTCTATCCCAGTGCCGATGAACTCCTGCTTGCAGCCATGCGGTGCATGGAGCGAACATACCGCGACTGCGACACCGAGGTGTGCGGGTTCTCCTCCGCACGTCCCTGGTACCTGTGACTGTGAATATGTTGCGCGGAAACCGCGGTACTCTTGCCAGTGCGAGTCAGATGACATTGCGCTTTCTCTCTCATATTCTGCGCGCCTGCTCCCAAGAACAGCTTGACTCGTTACTCGCGTCCGACGACCTCCTCGCCGCGCTCGTATCCTGTTTGACCCTCAAAATGGAGAGCCCCAGCGCCAAGGAAACCGTCAAACATGCTCTCGCACTCTCTGCAACATCCCTCACCACGTCCTCACCCACGGCTCTTGGGGCGGCAACGGGAAAGTGGGGACGCCGCGGTTTATGGCCGCCTTCCGGGACTACGGAGTCTTCTCCCTCACGCTCACGTGGCTGTCTGGTGCCGCAGAGTCACTCACTCCCGATGCTGCCAGTCTCCGGCCGCCAGTGCCCTCCTGCCTCGCTGCTGCAGTTTCGTCGCCGAGCGACACCAGGACGGGCAGCTCGCCAGCTACAGCCATGACACCGATTCAACGCGAGGCCGCGGAGCTACTCTATGCCCTCTCCTCTCAGGGCCTTACGCAGGCGAGTCAACACATGGAGCTCTTACCACAAGCTGACTGGTACCGTGGGACACAGAGGAGGACGATGAGGAAACAGCACTCGAGGATGCCAGGAGCTGTAATCGGTTCTTTGCCGCCAACATGAAAATAATCGTTGACTTTGTGCAGCGCTACACAGAGCACCGGCGAGCAGCCTCTGTGGCAACGAACAAAGGGAGGTGCGGGCACTCACTCTAGTGCTGCAGAGCCTCGGGCACATTTTCGAATCGGAGCTATGGGATCGGCGCACAAGTTCCTTTGCCATTTGCATGCAGAACATGCATCAAATTAAGGTACTGCCCGTGCTGGCAGTGCTGGCGACGAACGGCACCCTAGCGATCAGCACAGAGCTCCCGCGGATTGCCCTCAAGGTGTTGTTCGGTGTGCTAGCTAATCGGCAGCTATCGGAGCGGGAGCGGGTGCGGTTTCTATCCGGAGGCGACCGCTGCGTACTTTCGATCCTCGCTGACATCTTCCCCACCACACTGCACAAACTTCATCAGGGCACGTACTGCCGCAGTGAGGGAGTGGTACCACCATCTCTGACCGGTGCCGGGGGGGTGGGGAGCATCGCCTGGTCCCGCAAGTGTGAAATGAAGCGACACGTGACACGCATGCTGCGCGAACTCCTCGGCTTCCTGCGCAATCAGCAGACTTCGTCACCCGATCAGCGACAGCCGCCGCCGCAGCGCGACGACCACCAATGGTGATGGCGGCCACAACCGTCGCCATATTGGCCGCGTGTCAAACTCGCCCTTGCCCTTGTATGTACTGAGCTCACCCGACTCCGGCCCTCTGACTGCCGCCCCATTGCAGCTCGTCACTCGTGCATCCACCGTCTCGGATGATAACGGGGAGGACCAAAGGGACAACCCTGAGCGTTGGGTTCACTTCCACACTCGCCAAAGTCCTTCTTATACATCGCTCTCGTCCCTGGCCTTGCAAACGTGTGCAGAGGTCATCCTAGAAAGTAACCTGTGCGAATACGTGGTGCACGATCTTTCCATCCATGGTAGCGTCGACCACACCGCATCGACTCTAAGAATGCTAAAGGAGGAGCTGCTGTTTGTGCAGGAGCTTCTCGCCAGCCCGGTGCTACGGGATCCCATTTTTCACCAGCAGCGATTCCTGGAGCTCCGCGTTGGCCTCGTCATTATGGCCGTCGTCAACAAGGGTGTTCGTGGCGTCACGGACACTCCTCCACGGATCCTAACCGTCCCGGCCTCCTCCACTGCGCATCGGATCCGGTGCGACGGCGTCACCGAGCCGAAGACGCCGGTGATAGCTCGACCTTCCAGCGCTAGGCAACTTAACAGCGGCGAACTTCCACTGCACCGAACCAGTCCAACAGGGCGGTCAAACCCGCAGGTGCTGGTACCGATGCTCAGCCACAGCAGCTGTTCGTTGCCCGGTGCTGTGGTGTCGCCAGATCCAATGTCCGCGGAGGCAGCCGCCACAAGCAACCTGGCTGCTGCCCCGGAGCTCTTCGAAACGGCCCTGTGCACCCTTCAGCGCTGGATCCACAAATCGTGGCTGCCCGTGCAGCCACCCCAACCAGGTATCGGAAGGGGGCTCAAATCCGTATCGCACGCGTCGCCCCGCCCGCCGCGGTGGCAACCGCAGGAGTGTCGTCTTACTGGAGGATAGGTCCTTGGACAGCTCTCGGGAGGCCGACACTCGCCGTAGCGACACACACCGACCCCTCAGGCGTTGCATCGGCGGAGACGCACTACACCGATGGAACCGCCGTCCGGGAGGGATCGTCCGACAACGCCGCACCTCACCGTGGCGCCGCCCCACCACTCGTGTCCGCACTGCAGAGCAGCATCCATTCGCCTATCCTCAACGACTACACCAACTACACGCACCGGGATATCCTCCTGAGGCTATCCATGAAGGTGCTGGAGAGGTACCTATCGGTCTCCACCCGGGAAGAACCTCCTCGCGCACCGTCGAGTGGGATGCATCGCCTGCGCGAACCGTTGCAAGTCATTGGGAACGGGAGGGGTGATCGCTATGTCACTCGCCTAACGCCGCCCTGCGTGCAGCGGCGGCGTTACTAAGGAAGTGAAGAAAGCTTCGCAAAGCGGGTAGGCGACCCTGGGGGTGGACTAGTACACCTGTGTCAACCCTTTGCAGATATTTATACAGACGTGGAGTTCACTCCGACGCAGAACCCCTCCCCCCCCCCCCGACACGCACGCCAAAGCTGGTATCTACCATTCTTGTTACTCTACCCATTATTCGTTGTCGATGACTGGCAGCCCCCTTTAATTCTATTACCCCCCCCCCCTTAACTCTCGGGATGAGAATGGAATAGCGGACTCAAACGGCGACAACATAGTGTCGGGCAACGCCCATCCTCCTTCTCTTTCTACTTTGTGTTCGTACACCTGTCACCCTCCTCCATGCACTGCACATGGTGTGAATCCATTAACTGGGAATCCATGGATGTGCTACAACTGTGGACTGCGTCTAGGTTTACTGCCCCGAGCAGCACCTTCCGTGGATGCATGCGGTCGAGTCTATTGTGATGTACTCGAGGACGCCTCTGCCCCCCCCCTTTGCCATACATCTATCCATCTTGCACACCCGTGCGCTACTCCGCTGCACTATACGTCCCGCTCTCTTGTCGTGAAAAGTGACGAGGCGCACCCAAATATAATTTTAACTTCATTTTGTTGCCTTAACCCTCCCTCGGGCCCCATGAGCATTGATGCTGACACTGCCCTCCCCTCCCCCCCCCCCAACATCTCAGGCGCCAGTCCGCCGAAGGTCAAAGAATAGCTCTGGTGCACAGTCCCTACGTCCGCGCACCGTGCCTATACTCCCATCCACATACAGACGCACTCAGATCCTTCACATTTCCAGCCGCCTCCTGTTGGCATAGCCGCACACGCCTTCACTCACCTTATACACACTTTCCGGGGCCGCTTCAGCGTTCGGCAGTCAGAGCGCCAAGTCTGCGCAGAACCAATTCTGCGCCGCACTTTCTAGGAGAACGGCTAAACTACTTCGCAGTGAGAGGCGTTCTCACTAGAGAGAGTGAGGGTATCACATACACAACAAAAACCCATCACACACACACCGTTCAACGACGGCGTCGTTACGGTTGGCAGTCAGTGGCCAGAGCTACATTCCGCAGGTGGCGGCCGCCTTCGGCTGTATGCCGGCCAGTCAGCGAGGGACTTCCCTTCCCCAAGGCACGGCCTCATCCCCCGCCCTTCTCCCTAACCATTGCGTATTTCCCCAGTTTCCACAAACTTCACCAATCTATTTTTGCAGTAGCACCGGAGGTGCGCTCTATCATGCCGCAGCCCCTAGCGAGCACGCGTTTTCCAACGTTACCGCCTTGTTTGACGCGCACAAATCCGAGAGGAAATATTCGAGGCCTACACTCCTCGCTGCTGACACATCACGTATGTCTGAGGTTGGGAAGCTGGCCCGCCTCCTTGCCCAGATTTCTGAGAGATCCTCCTTTCCAGTCTGCGACGACACTGTTTTAACCGCAACCGATGACTTCGTGAAACCGGAGTTGCGCTGCGGCGCCGTCGCCACGGTCATCCATGAGCTCTCCTGCCACTTGCGCACCACCCCGGCGGATCTCGTGGCGGCTGTCGTACAGTCCCCTTCCCGCCTCTTCGCCACGGTCGCCAAGTTGGTGGATGAACGCTGGCCGGGTACGAGTGATAGCGAGTGGGAAGAGCTGCAGGTCAGTGCCGTGCAGATAATTGCGGAGCTCACTACATCTACCTTCCTGGAAGAACCTCACTTGCACATGGTGTGCCGCGCGGCGGGTGTGATGCCGATCCTGTTGAATAGCGTACACCAACTCCTCGATGCCACGACACAACGAAATGGGTCATGGTCGGATGGCATACCCGCCATACCAACGGCACCGCACGACGCTCTCGCGCTGCGGAAGCAGCACTGCGAACGCGTCGCAATGCATGCCCTTCTCGCACTGGATAACATGGCAACCGCAGAGCAAGCCGAGACGTTGGAGTTGTACGCGGCCTGCGGTCTGCTGCCGCTGCTCGCGCGTGCGGCCACGGTGGCAAGCGATTCTTGGATGGGATGCGCCTGGCGACCCATGTGATGCGCCACATGCTGTTTGGTATGCAACGAGCGGCGACCGAGGAAGGGTTCTATGCAGCCATTCGCCAGGAGCCGCTTGTGTGGCGGTCCATTCTCCGGACCCTGTCGATGTGCATCACCGTCCTCTGCTCACCAGAGGGACCGCAACCCAGCCCTGTGCCCTCCATCTCGGACGAGCTACTGATGACGACCAAGTTCGGCACATCCGTTGCTTCGAACGCGTGCGCCCCCTCCATCAGCCCAGAGGCGTATGATAAAGAGGACCAGACACTTTCGGAGGAGACAGAAGAGCTGTCGAGGCCCTTCCTCTCAGGTGCCACCTCCAAGAAGGACGCCGAGTACACGCTCGGGCTGGTGCTCAGCATTATGAACCTGCTGGTGCCTCCCTACCCGGAGCAGCGGATGCAAAAACTTCTTGGCACCCGTGTATTCAAGCTCCTGCACGGCCTTGGCACCACCTGTGTGCTTCCGGCACTTGCAGTGCTTGCCACGCATGACAGCTCACACCTTAGCGCATGCCTGTATGGTGGTGGAGATGGAACTGAACTTTATCACCGCAATGTGCCTCTTTCCTCACCGGTTGAACGTGACCAGTCCCACAACAACGTCGTCGCCTGCGATGGCATGGGACAATATCAGCAGCACCGTGATGGAACATAGTGAATTCATCCCGTTTGTGAAGGTGTGGCTGTCGCCGCTGCTCCTTGTCCCCACTC
>JBAMAZ010000210.1:0-16908 GCA_037043665.1 Drosophila differens
CCCCCCCCCCCCCCCCCCCCCCCCCCCCCCCCCCCCCCCCCCCATGTATATATATATATATATATATATATATATATATATATATATATATATATATATATATATATATATATATATATATATATATATATATATATATATATATATATATTCTCCGATTATTCCCCCTTCCAACGATTCATCGCCCGCCAAAGCAAACCATCCAAACAACGACGCGACGGTGGAGACCATTGAGCATCTCACGCACCTCCTCCATGACGTGCATAAGCGCGTGCATGCTGCTTGGGCGAAGATGGGGCATTCTCTCTCAGAGCAGCAGAGCAAGTGGCAAAGCTTTCTTCAGCTTAGTCTGGTGCCATTTCTGGAAGACTTCCGTCAGCTTCAGGAAACCGAGGAGCGGTGCAGCGCAATGGAGAACGAGCAATTGATGCGCGATATCATCTCTTTGTCGCAAAGCCTCGCCGAGCCACTAAGGCACCCGGTCCTACGAGCTGTGCTGGATGACGCGGAGTGTCACAATAGTCACCGCAATGCATCCTCGCAGAACCCCACGCTGCAGCACCAGAATGAGTCCGCTCTGGAGGAGCTGCAGCAATGCGGCATCATCGTACCTGACCCAATGAATAGCGAAAACCGAAGTTTATTGCTATCCAGTACGGACGGTGGCGTCGGCAATTTCCCTCACGACAACCCTCAGGGGCCGTCTGTGCTGTTGCCGTTCGCGGCAGATGCGCACGAGGCATGATGCAGAGGGCACTCCAGCGCCTGAACCGCACCACTGCGCACCGCGACGCCAGCACACAGCTGCAGGCTGAGCTCAGTCGCCTGAATGCCCTTGCCGAGCACCGACTGCATCTGCTGCGTCTCCTCTGCACACAGAAGCAGCTACTGCACCTGCCTGCCGCGGAGCAGGCCAGACAGCGAGCTCTTTATGCCGCGCGGTGTGTTTCGCATCCGGTAGCGGGGCACCGCTCGCCTTCCATGGCGAGCTGCATCTCGGCAGTGGAGTGGCAGACCGAGGAAGAGGGGTCGTGCTACCACACCGCTCTGCAGGCGATGCATCACACGTCAGCCACAGCGCTAGTCGGTACGGAGGACGTGAAAGAGGAGCCGCAGCACCCGAAGGCACCAGTCTTCACGACTGCGCGTGAACTCAGCCACGACGAGGAGGGGGCAGCGGCCACTACCGCTGACTCTGCCGTTGGGGGGCACTCGGTTCGGCAGTTCGGACGGCTGAGGAAGAGTTGCGGCTACTTCTCACAACGGCCTTCTACGGCGAGCCCACCGAGAGCCGCCGTAGTTTTCTCCTGTTGCCTCGCCCCACCGTGGTCGAGGCCCGTCACTCGACGACTCGGCCCATCGAACCGTACCCTGTTAGAAACAGCAGCGAGGAGGCAGATGTCCCACAAGCATCGCTATGCACGAATACCGAAACGCCGCGCCCCTCGGAAGGAAGTACCGCTACCGCAGCGAATCTGCGGACGACGCGTCCTCCAGTCGAGGAGTCGAACCGCGGCACCATATTCGGTGCCGACGCCAGCGATGTGGATCGCTTTGGCAAGCACCAGGATCTCTCCATGGCTCGCATCACCCGCGAGGCCCACGACCTATACCACCTCGTCACCGACTGCAATGCTACCATGGCGAGCGAAGCGCAGGCAGAGATGGCGTACCTCCGCGAGCTCGCGGACCACTCCGAGGGCCTGCCGGCCGAGCTGGAAAGTGACTCTGGCGTCACACCGAACGCCGCAGAGGTGGTCCCACCCCCTGCGCTGGAGGCGGTGCAAATGCATCTGGCCGCCCTGGAGGCTTCCTTTGAGGCGGAGCTGTGCCGTGCCGAGGAGGACGCCGTCGATGAGCCAGAGGCCTGGGATGGCAGTGGAGAGGCGGTCGAGATCATGGGGTCCACGATGGCAGAGGGCAGCCGTCCGAACAGCGTGCGGGCGCTGCTGGTATCCCTTCCCTCCATTGTGCGTCGGCTCCTCACCGCGCTGAGCTATGCCCCCATCTTACACTACGTTCAGTGTCAACGGGGCCGCTGGCAACAGTATGCCTGGGACTGTGCTCACGCGCAATGGCAAGCGTCTGTCCGTGCGCTGGAGGAGGCTCAGTTGCAGCTTGAACACCACGTTGGGGGCGTGGCACGCCAGAGGGTTCTTGACGATGTGCATCAGAGGCTGCTTCCCTCAGAGCCATTGCTCTCACCCAACTTCGTGTCCGTGGCTGTCGAGGGAACAACCCTCGCGGAGAGTAGGGAACTCTGGCAGCAGGCCATGGCAGCCGTCCAGAGGCGACGCGCCGCGGCCCACGCAGCGCGGCAGCGTCTGCAGTCCCGTGTAAAAGTGGTAGTGGCCGTGTCGACGCTACTACAAACTCGCAGTTCTATTCTACAGATGCAGAAATCCCTTCAGGCAGGAAGCCGCGAGCGTCTACTGAGTCGTAAGGTGCACATGGCCAAGCAGCTGCGGTTGGAGGAGGGGGTTCGACAGCGCGTCGCCCGCGAGGTGCCGCAGCTCATGAAGAAACTCACCGAACTGCGAAGCGCTTGGGATGCTCTTCGCACGGAATGTGGTGGCCGGGCCGACGCGCCGCCGCTCTTTGTTGACGGCGTAGATGTGGCGGCGCTCCTGGCGGAGAACAACAACTCAGGGGAGTCTTCCCTGAGCAGGCGACGCGCCACGTCCTCAGGACCCACCTCCAGCACCCACCACAGGAGTGTTACCCCACCGCGCGAACCGTCGCAGTGCAGTTTTACGCCTCCACGGAACCAACCGCAGACCTCCCCTCAGGCAGAACGTAAACCCGCGGCCGGACCACTCAGCTTGCATCGCCACAGCGCAGTTGCGGACCGGCGGCACCGCGATGCGGTCAAATCCGCGAGCCCCACACCAGCGGTACGTTCGCGGCTACACATGCTGAGAACTCCGAGGGCTGCGAGTCACCCCCCTTCTGGGGGGCTCAGGGGCAGCAGCATTAGAAGTGCTGTCCATCCACCTTCCTTCGCTCAGAAGCGCAACGTGAGCAACAACACCACGGCGAGTGCCGATGCGCCACCTTCCCCGTCGGCCGTCAACCACACGCCGCCGCCGCGAGCGGCAGCAAAAGGGGAACCGCTGCGGAATGCGTCTCGCAGTCCCATTCCGAGGTCCAAGACGGCGTCAGAGGGTCGGCACCATCCGGCAGCGCAATAAGGTGGCGGGGGGCGCAGCTCAGCAGTCCCCCGTGTGGTGGCCCGTATCGTTCCCCAAACGTGTCTTCTCAGGTCGACCTACGCTGCCGTCAGATGCTAGACGGAGGGTTGCCGCGTCCAAATCGCTGTGCAACGGTTTGCGGTGATGCACAGTACCTATGCAAGCTGTTGTACAGCGGTGCGCAGCCTGCTGGTGGCTGCGGCGCCGCTAGATGGCCGTGTTCGCGTTGTTTGGGTGCCGTGGTGTGTGTGTGTGTGTCCCCCCCCCCCCCCCGGGGTGGCAGCCACCTGGGGGGGCACCATGAGCCGCCAACACACCGCCCCGCTCAGCCTCGCGAGGGGGAGGAGGGAAGGTGGCGAAATCCCACGTGACATGCATATTAAATTTATGTTAGTCCCCCAACCTCGGTACAGTTATTCACGGAGAGTATCTTCCAGAACGGGGTGGCACTTACCTCGTTACCGTCCCCTACCCCACCTCTCCTCTTCCTCCGCTCTGTGTACCTCTGCACCCCTCCTCTGCTGTACCACCGATACGTAGAATACATAACCGCGAAAACAAAGCATTTTTCTCTCGTACCGCTCGGGATGCAGTGCACACGCTGATAGGCACCAGCAAGTTGTGTCGTGCGACGATGTGCTGAGACCTCTCTCACTCAACCACTTTCGCACGTGTAGAAACGCAGACAAAGTTTATCTTTCCCTTCAGGTCTGTGCAGCAACTTCAATCTACTAGACTTTGTACGTTGGAGAGCTACCATACAGATAAAACAGAATAGCACACTCCATCAACTGCGCTTCCTCATCGAGAAACGCGCCACACACACACACACACATACTCGACGGCGCACATCAGTGCCCACCCCGACACACACTATACACCCACTCATGCCAACGGATTATGCCCACTCGCAGTCGCACGTCCCCCAGGACTGGACCAACACGTGGCACCTCTTTGACGACCGTAAGACTGGCTTCGTGACGCCAATTGACCTGAAACACATCATGCGGAGCCTCGGCCGCCGGTACACGGAGACCGAGTTCAAGGACCTCTTGCAAACTCTTCCCAACCCCATCCCTTATGATATCTTCGTCCAGCTGATGCAGCAGCCGTACATTGGTCCCACCGAGAATGACCTCTTGACAGCCCTCCGTGCCTTCGACGGTAGCGACTGTGGGAGCCTAAAAATGGCCGAGCTCATCACACTGCTATCCTCGCTAGGTGAGAAGATGCCCGAGTCCGAAGTACGGCAGCTTCTCGCCGAACTGCAGACCGACGAGGACGGGAAGGTCTCCATTGAGGAGATTGCTGGGTTCCTGTGCACACCGGTGCCGACGGTGACGCCTGAAATCCAGGAACTGCAGCGGCAGTTGGGGGAAAGCTCGTAGGCGGCTCATACCACCTCGGAAGAAGGAATCTGTGTTTGTGATGAACTTGCCCCTCCCAGAGAACTAGAGCTATCGCGGATTCGAGGTGAGTACAGCGGTCACAGGAAAAAATGGTGAGGGAAGTCTCGGCCGTGTGTGTGGCCTCACCGAAATGACCCGCTGAACTATCCCGGCGTTTGCGGCGGGACCTGTTGGTTGGGCTGCCAAGAGCAGCGATACGGCGACTGGATTAGCTGGGGAACCGATCGAATATGTTGGCAATGTATATAGTACTCGCGGCACACACACTCACACCCATACATGCATACATGTACGCCTCAATGTGCGCCCACAGCCATCGTTGTGTGAATCGGGGATGATATGAAGCAGGTGCCGAACAACATGGCCACCCAACCCCCCTCCCTTCCGCAGGAGGCTAACCGGGGGAAACCAAAAAAAATATAAGTGACTGTCCATCTTCTCGGTGCGACGAATGGTATGGCGTGCCGACCCAACGTCCTCCCGACCCTCTTCCTTGTCCGTCCCCCTTCCCAGTGATTAGTACTTCCTCTCTACGACTCCCGCTCCGCCGCGCGTCTGTATTCATCGGGCCCTCGGTCTCCCACTCCGCCTACCTGCAGTGGGGCCGCGGTGTATCGCTGCGTATCGCTCTGACATTTTCTTCTTTTCCATCGAACATCGCACACACACACCTATCGTTTTAGTATCCGCGTGCCGCTTCAGGACAGTCCTCGAAACGCATCTCCAACGAGACCGTCAGCCCCCAGCACAGTAGCACTCAGGGAACGTGAAAGACGATACAGCGGGAGCCACACCCCACCCACTGAGTTGCAGTTACACTAATAATGAGTATCAATGCACCCTCCGGCAGCCGTCGTCGCTCCGCGACATCTCCTCGCCCTCCCCACAGACCCCACCCTCTGCTCCAGTGTCGAGGGCACCGTGGCCTTGTCAAGTGGAAGCGGCACACGCTTAGATCCCGCGTCGACAATTTCCTTCGTGGATAGCACTGCTGGACTGCTGCAGCAGCAGGCGTCTAGTTCAACAGAGACGCGACTCGGGGAGCTGCAGCTGGCCACATCACCTTCTACTCGTAGTAGCGGTTCCGCGCCGAGCCCGTCGCCACCGCTGTCACCGGGGCCGGTGAAGGGTGGTGCCGCGATAACGACAGGGCGTGGTGGGGCGACGGGGTTACCCCAACTGACCTCCTTGTCGTCGGTGTCACGGAACTCCGCAGACTGCAATGTAGCCGCGAGCGCCACGCAAGGGTCCTCGCAGGCAGCCACGGCCACCTGCGGTGGAAGTCCAAGTCCCGGTGCCCCACCTCCCTTCCGAGATGAATCATCGCCCTCGGCACGAGCCGCACTCCGCATCCCCGCCAATTGCGCGACCCTCGGTGGGCATCTCGCCGCGGACGGCCACCTCCGGCAGCCCGGTCCCTGTCGTACCAACCATGAGTCTAGCGAACCCGAAGGTGAAGGTAGTCTCGGCGGAGGCCCTGGCAGTGGCAGTAACAGTAGCAGCAGCGGTGGCAACCCGCGGCGGTCGCTGAATGCAGCCTTCACGCTGAGTCCCCGGCCCGACAGTGACGATGATCTCTATGAAGGCTCTCGAGCGGCAGTGCTGGTTATGGAGGCCGACAAGCTCATCCCGCCGTTACACTACGTCTGCGACTTGGCCAGTATAGAGGAGCGTCGCGTGTTTGTGACACAGCAGTGCATATCTCTCGCCGTGAACATGACCTCGGGGCGCATCGTGGAAAGCCTTCTCCCGGCGCTTCTGACGGCCTTGGAATGCGACGACTACAACGAGTCCTTCGACAACTGCGCGGCGAGCATTGCGCGTGTGTTACCCGACCTGATGATCGCCCTTGACGACAAATCAGTCACCAACGTTGCCTGTTTTATGGGATTATTGATGCATCTGTGCTGCTGCGCGGAGGGTCACGTGTGGCGTGACACCACCGCTGCCTTCCTGAAGATCATCACAATGCTCGCAGACGATGTCGTCATCTCACTCTTTCTACCGCTGGTCCTCGAGATGCGCGGGTGCTTCTGGAAAACCCCTCGGTCCGTCGCGGCAGGTCTGCTGGGCGAGCTCGCCGCCCGTCCCGCCGTCGTGCAGGCTAGTGGTATGACGGCCTCCGAGTGGTTCAACGCGTACACGGAGGCCAGTCGCGATCCCTGTGTTCAAGTCCGCGAGGCGGCTGTTGGGGCCCTCCACCAGTGGATGGCCGTCGCACGCGTGCATCGCATCAGCTTCGTGGAAATGCCGCTCCCGCTGGTACACGAGTATATAACAGATGACCTGAGCGACACTGTCCGATACCGGCTCATTGAGGAACTCCTGCCCTTGGCGCGGTGCGTGGGCGGCGAGGTGAGTACGAAGTACCTCCAGGGCGTGCTTCTTTCGGCCTGTGGGGATCCTAGCTGGCGGGTGCGATTCATGGCCGCCCAGACCCTCGGCTCCTTCGCCGCGCTCGTCGCCCACGCCGATGACTTGGTGCGCGTCGCAGTACTCCTCGCGGAGGATGAGGAGCCTGAGATTCGCTCCGCGGTCGCTCGGCAGCTCCCGCAGGTGGTCGAATGTGTGTCCCATGCAGTCATCGAAAGAAGCGTGGCGCCGGTCGTGTTGCGTCTCAGCGAGGACCCGAACCCCCTTGTGCGGAGTCGGGCCGTGCTGTGCTTCGGCTCACTGCTGCTGTTGAGCAGCGAGGCAGTGGTGGACGCGGTGGCCCAGCGGATGGAACTGCTGATGCAGGACAGCGCCTTTCCGGTACAGGTCGAGGCCATTCGTGGACTCGAGGCGATGGTCACGAGTCTGATGGAGGGCTGCCGTGTCGCCGAAGCGCGGGTGTCGGGGCCTAGAGCCGCGGTAGTCGCCACGGAACCCAGTACACGGCGCGAGAGTCTCGTGAGCGGTACAGGTCTGTCGGGGTTCAGCTCTGTCAACGCGGGTGGCGGCGGCGGGACGGAATGCGGCACCAATATGGGAACGCCGACCACCCACAGCACGACCACCCCACTGGGTCGTGGTGGTCGGGTCCTTCATGCCGGTCTGCCAGGGCTGACGGACAAATCTTCCAGTGGCTCGCGCTTGCAGCGCATCAGAAACCAACAGCTGCAGCATATCCGACACGAGAAGCGGACGCCGGAGTGGTCGGTCGACTGCCAGCCCAGCTCCTCCTCCTCCTAACCCCCGGGGGCCACCGGCTGCCGTGGCTCCGGGGCTGGCCACCCTGCCCCCGCCGTCCCTCTCGGCGGCGGCCATGCAGCAGCGTACCCGGACTCTCCTCACCGGCTTCGTGGAGCAGCTGCAGATTCTCAGTAACGCGGGCAACTGGCGCCTGCGCGACGCCGTCCTCCAGGCCATCTGCCACCTTCGCCCGGCCCTGTCGGAGGCGGACTTCGCGCCGCTCACGCACATCATCCGAATGCAGCTCCGCGATCGCGTGAGCGCCGTCCGCGTGCGGGCCGTATCTACCCTCGAGGTCGTTGCAGCTGCCTACGGTGCAGAATGGGCCGCGCACGTCACGGCCGATCTGCTCCATGGCGAGTTTGCCCCTTCGCAGCAGGTCTCGTACATGTGGCGCGTTGTCGCCATTGACTGCCTGCGGGTGTTACTACCAGTCGTGGCGCACCTCAGTGCACGTGACCTTCGCCGTCAGCATCTCCTCAGCATTTCCAGCGACTTGCTACAGCAGTACACCAAGGACTCCGTGCCAAATGTGCGACTCGCCGTGGCCAACGCCATGCGCCGGTGTCATGAATGGTTCGCCGCTTCCTCGCGTGAGCTGAACGTCTACAACGAGTGCGTCGAACGGCTTCGCCAGGATAATGACGACGGCGTGGCGGCAGTGGCGCGGCAGATAGCCTTGTTAGAGATGGAGGACCTGCGGTTGCGAGTCGACCACTCCTCGCCGAGTTCTGTGCCATTCTGAAGCCACGAACGTGTGCCTGGGAAGGGACACCTACTTGCGACACGGCGATAAACGGTGACCTTTGGAAAGTGGGGGAAGGCGTCAGGGGTGGGAGAGCGCGGGTCACGACCAACCTTTCTTGATCCCGTGAAGTGTTCCTGGGAGTGTTTCTGGATGGGTGAGCTCTGGAGGTGGCCCCCCCCTTCCCCTCCTCGGTTGCTCTCTTCGCACGCAGCCACAGCCAACTGTTTGGATGTTGCGCCACCCCATCGAGAAAGGCCATGGAAGGAAAACACGTCATGGGGGAGAGCGGCCCTGTGCTGGCTGCACCTCCCCCGGAGGACAAGGGTGGTGGCGCGGGGCTCCTGCAGACCCACGGAGGCTACTCGTATCCTGGGATCCTCCGCACGGCGCGGGTGTTCTCGTGTCGGCTATTTATGTAGTCACAGCAGGGGGACACCACTTCCTGGAGGGGGTTGGGGACTGCCCATCGAAGAGGCACTGCGCAAGTGAAGAATCTCCATCCCTCTTGGAGAGCAGACATCGGTCTCGCGAGCCCCCTGCTGCCCCCTCAGAACAGCAACTATACGCAGTAGCATACGGATGTATAGTCATCTGTAGACTACGCCGCACGTTCGACATAGCCCCCCCCCCTCCGCGTACCACACACACAGTCGCACTCAAAAAATTGACAGTTCTCATTATCCCCTCAATTGGGCACCGACTCTCAGTGATCCCCCCCCCCTCTCCCCGTTACGGGCTAACTCCTTGTCTACTACTGTTGTCATTAGGTTGTCACCCACTGTTCCTTGCAGGTAGAACACCACCTGCCGCACCGGCTGGAAGGCGGTCGCTAACGTCCGTGGAGGAACCACGCCAACCCATGGCCGCGGAAGTAGTGACGGTGCGCCCCGTCGAAGTGGACTGTGTGTTTCTCAGTCAAACCGTCGTGAACCTGTCCGACATCGTGTGCATGGCCGCCAGTCACTGCCCCTCCGCGTGCGACGGGCAGCCGTCACCACTCTTTCACCAGACCGTGGACAGTTCCGCGGACGGGGTCGAGCGCTCCCCAGAGCAGGCGGGGCGAAGCGGGACGAACAGCGGAGCACAACAACGATTTCTACTGCGGCACATCCAGCCACCGGAGGACGTCAGAGGGCGTCAGCGTCGCCCGAGCAGACCACCTCCTCCGCGCAGTTGAGAGGCACCACACCGACGAGTAGGGCAACTGTCAGTGCAGCCCTCCTCGGAGAGCTGGAGGCCGGTGTACCTCCTCCGATGCGTCAGCGGAGCGGAGCAAGGGCGGCACCGACTCCCACTGCGTCTCACCGCATGGAACAACTGAATGGAATGGGCCCCGTCATCGTGGTGACTCCAGTTGATGCCCAACACTTCCTCGTTAGCTATGCACAATCCGCGCCGGCGCTGCTACCCCTGTGACCACCGCCCGTCGCCTCTCCGTTGAGGCAGCGATGCAACCACCGGGTCGCGGGGTTGTCCTCACACGACTACACCTTGATCAGGACAGAAAGAACAACGGCTCAACGACCACGACGGACTCCGAGGCGCACCTCCTCGAGGGACTTCCCTTTACTTGTTTCACGGGTTACGCGAGGGACTACACCCGCCCCAACGTCGCCTACAATGCGCGGGTAGCCGCGGCAGCATGGGATGGTTACATCGCCTCCTCCGCCGCGCTGGTGACGACCGTCGTATCGGCCCCGACCTCGTTGTCAGGGAGTTCACCGTCCCAAGACGCTCAGAACGCCGAGCAGGGCGTCTCTATGTCCTCATCGACAGCTAATGCGGAGGAGCCTGCGTCTATCATGCCTGCAGAGGAGGGGGGTGAGGATGCCGCGCAACCCCAATCTGCTAAAGGGGCGATGCGCTCACCCTCTCCAGAAGCCCCACCGCAGCGGGAGTGGAGTGCAAAACACGGGGCCGAACCGTTGCACATTGACCCACAACCTATTCCCTCCGCGTCCTGGGACGAGGCGTTTGCCGGAGAGACGAGGTACCGCCAGGAGTGGTCCCATCGATTCCTCGTCAGCGATAGCGAGCACCACGCCATCTGGGCCATCCGCGTGACGCCCCAGGAGCCCCTTTCGTCCGCGTGGTGCCACCAAGCGAATTTTTCCAGGAGGTGCCGCACCCCAACGGCATCAGCAGGGGTGGAGGGATCGCTCAGGGAGCGGTCGTGGATCGGCGAGCGGCAGTCGAAAGCATTCGGCGTCGGTTTCGAGGTCCGCTGAGGCTGCGGAACAGCCCCCGACACCGCTCTGGGGGGTAGTCGTGGCTTCGTCGACGGTCATTTCAGCACCGCGCGCTTCGCCTCCCCGACAGCGCTCTGTTGGCGGATCGAGGAGGATGCTGCCGCGGCTTCTTCGCGTTTGCACCATCCTCGTGAGACGGAAGGGGGGAGCATGGGGCCCGATGGGAGTCACTGCGAGGTACTGTTCATCAGCGACACAGGCAATCACGCGATTCGCTACGCCAACTTTAGAAACAGGCTGGTGCGTACCATCGCCGGACTCAGTGGCGCCCCCGGGTACCGGGACGGCTCCTGCGTGTCCTCCGCATTGCGGGAGGCCACGTCCATGGTGTGGGGCTCGTCGGGCCTCATCTTCGCAGACGGCCCCAACGGCGCCATACGACTCATCAGCGGCATAGGGAAGGTCGCCTCCAAAGCAAAGCGTGCTGGAGCAGGGGGAGGTGCCGGCGATGCGGCCTCCTCCCTGGATAAGCCTGGGACTAGCGCGGTATTCGCGGTGGAGAGTGGGATGGATGGAGGCGGCGAACCGCATGGCCTGCCGCACCGCGCCCTTGCCTCGAGTGAGCCCTCTGAGGAGGAGGAGGAGGAGGGCGACAAGACCCGCCAGTCGGACGTGCCGGAGGGGGACCCGCTGCCCTCCGCAACGCACGGCCAACCGCGGGTGTGGACGATTGCGGGTGCCCCTGGACGTCAGGCATCCGTGAGCAGAGACACCACAACACCCGACGACGGTGAGACCACTTATCGGCTGTACACCGATGCCGCCTCCCCGCTGCGAGCACGCCTGGGCTTCCCCGCTGGCATCGCCCTCGTACCTGACAGCGGCGCCGGCGCGCAGCTGCTCTTTGTCGATCAGGTGCACCACGCCATCCGCACGATCGATGCCGCCGGCGTGCGCACACTCGTCGGCCCATTGACTACTACGATAGGGCGAGCGGGAAGCTGTCCTTGCCTCCAGGGATGCGCAGTCCTTCACAGGTCATCCCGTGCGATGTTGTGACGGAGCGGTCGCCGCTTCTCCTGACGGACGGCGGCGGGCAGCGCGAGGTGGTCTCCCGCAGCCCTACTTGCACTCGGCCCGTCTGCTACTGCTAGTCTGCAGCCCGGTGACGGCCTCTGTATCCATGATCCTACCCGTATCAGCTTCCTCAATGCAGCGACTCACGAGCCCACCGTACGTCCACGCACCGGACCCTGCCACCACAGTGGAAGGAGGTGCATCAAAGGAAGGCCAACCGACGGCGGCTTGGGAGGCAGTGGTGGCGGACTGCTTACGAATGGGCTTCGCTGCCGAGGGCCGCCGCACGCTCTGTGAGGTTGGCATGCCTTCTGTACAGCAGCTTGTGATCCCGCTGGCGACGAGTACAGAGGACGCCGAAGAGGACAACCCCGACGAGAGGGAGGCGTCGGTGCAAGCGGCACGCGACACAGCCGCCTCGTGCTACTTGCGTTTGCATTTCCCCTGGGTACTGGCGCCGCGGCTGCCGCAGACAGAGTCCTGCATTCCGGAGTGGTGCTGCTATGTGTCCGGCCGCCGTAGAGCAACAAGAAACGCGTTCACCAGCAGTGCCCACCCCGGTAGCGACAGTCTGTTTGCAAAGA
Organism: Drosophila differens; assembly: GCA_037043665.1. Classification (NCBI taxonomy): domain Eukaryota; kingdom Metazoa; phylum Arthropoda; class Insecta; order Diptera; family Drosophilidae; genus Drosophila; species Drosophila differens. Next base: position 12,373 of record JBAMAZ010000210.1, read on the forward strand.
GGGCGGCTGCCCCTCCCGAAACGGAAGTGGGGACGGACCGCGGCACCGCCGAGGACAATTCGCCGCCGCCCGCCGTCCACCACCAATCCCACCGCCCGGCTCTGTTGCTGCCGCCGGCGAAGAGTCGCTCCCGCTCCCCTTTGGGCACCAACCGTGCCGCCGCCTCTTACGACGCGCAGTTCGAGGCCCTGCCACCGGAGCAGCGGCAGGAAGTAATGCAGGCCATCACAGCCCGCATCCTGCGTGACGAGGAGGAGGAAGCCAAGCGGGTGGCGGCGGCCGGTAACAGAGTCTTCGTGGAAGTCTACGGGGCTAACAGTGAACCAGGAGAGGCTCCTAGTGGCGAGGACCGTCGCAACAAAGACAACAGCCGACGGCACGCTACCCTCTGACGCCGCGGGCGATGTCGGCGCATCGCCTCATGGTGAAAACGCGTCAGCGGTCCTCGCGCGAGCAGTCCGCCGTCGAAGGGTCTGCAGCGGTCATGGCCCCGCCCGACACAACGACTGGGCATCCGGCAGCACCCCCCGACACCGCCACACCTCCTCCGACAGCCGCAGCGGCCTCGCAGAAACCGCCCCTGACGGGCGCACCACCGCAGCCGGTTGCCCCGTCGCGAGACCCCTCCACGAACGGCCGTCGGCCCATGGCAGAGGCCTATGACGAGGCCGTTGGGAGTCTCTTTGCGGTATACCATTTCTTCGCGAAGCGGCACACCGAGTGCCATACCCGACCGTTGGCGGGTTCCGAGGCGGCGGCCCGCCACGGGGCCCCATCCGGCGACGCAAGGACAAGGTCTATTCCGTTGTCACCACTCTCCATAGAGACGCAGTACTCTCTCCCCCTGCTAGCCCTGTGGCGCTTCCTGTACCACTGTGGGTACCTGGACCTTCCCGTGACCATGGCAGTCACCAGCTTGTCGAACGGGACCTCTTCGGCGGTTGACGCCCCACCCACCGCCACCCTCTCCGTTGGCGAGGACGGCACGTGGCTCCCTCTCTCCCTGGGGGATGGCCGCAGCGTTGTCGAGGTACTGCACCGCTGCGGCCTGCACACCAAAGGGTACCACGTCCTGTCCAGCATGGCCTTCAAGCACTTTCGACGGCTCATTCGCTTCTTACGGGTCTGGGAGATGCACTTGGAGGCTTACCTGCAGGAGCGCACGACCCCCGTGGCATCCTTCTATGCACCACGACGAGGCCGCAGCGTCGACGCAAAGATCGACTCCGGCGGCGGGACCGCCTTCAGCCTCTTGGACTCGCTGCCCGCGGTGGACTCGCTAACGGAGGAGGAGGTCATAGCCGCTTACCGCGACGCCTACCAGCGCGCCGTGAAGCGCGTCCCGGGGCTCCGCGAGTACATCCAGAGCCTCCGGTGTGGCAAAGGTGGCGGTGGGGCCGCCGCCTCCCCGAAACGTCCGTTGCAGACTATCCCACCGCCCTCCTGTCCCAACGGGGCATCGCTTTCTCAGCCCCAACCCTGCCGTCGAGGACCAGGGCCGCCCTGGGGGCGCTGACCACACCTGCCCCGTCGCCCCCGCTACGGCGACCGCCCCAGGTGGGACCCCGGCGGAACCCCCTGACCGCCACGGCGCGTTGCCAACCCCCAGGTCCTCCCCCAACATCTCGCCCATTGCCTCCCGAGCCGCGACAGTAACCACGGCGAGTGGACTGTAGCCGACGCGGTCGGCGCGGTCACCCAAGACGCCGCCACGAGAGTCACTACACCAGCACCGATGTAGCTGTCGACCACGTTCTTGCTCTCCTCGCAAAGAACGAGGCCGCCCTCCGGCAGCTGTTTGAGTGCTACAGCGTCGGCACGCGGGTGTGGCGGTCGGCAGCGTACGTCCCACCGCAGGCGGTTGCGGCGTCGGAGGGCGTCACGGGTAGTTTTCGGGCAGCTCTCGAGCGGTCGATGGAGACGAAGTACGGCGTGCCCGATTGCACGCCCTCGGCACTCTCGACATCCCGTTGCCCGGTCGCGCGGCACCAGTCGTCTCCGGTGCAGCGCGGCGCTCGTCCATCCGCTACACCTGTTTGTGGTGCCGACAGGAGAATGGGATTGGGGGGGCGGAAGCCCCACACTCGCGTCGTGCACACCGACAATCAGGACTACGTTTGGAAAATACGTCAGCTCTACGCGGACAGCGCACGCCTCATCACCGCGCTCCGCCAGGCCACCAGCGAGGTGGTGCCGGTGGTGAATTTTGCACGACTTCAGGCTCTCTGTAGGACAATAGATGTGTATCCTGGTCTAATGAGCCAGTCACTCCTGCAGCGCGCGTTCGTTGACGCGGTCCGGCGGCCGCTGTTATCACCGAGTTGCCCCCATCCGCTGCAAGACTCGTCGGCGCACTCCGGGGAGAGACCCATCTCCACGGGCTTGTTTGACAGTGTCTTGCGCGACCATGCGGGCCTGACCTTTACCACCTTCGTGGAGGCATGGCTGCGATTGGCTCTCACAGCATTCTCGTTGTTTCCCGAGGATGACGTGGCCTACCCCACTGCTGTCACGAAACTGAACGCCTTGATGGTGTGGGCAAACCGGCAGGTGACTCTGGGGCTAGTGAAAGGGCGTGAGGACAGCCGCGGGCTGCGGGACGCGACGTTCGGCTTCCCGCGGAAATTCACTCTGTTTAAGGTGGATGAGGCGATGATCCCACGCCGAGCGGGGCACGGCAAGTAGAGGGGTTCGGGTGGCGAACAAGACGCCAGTGAGGACCACGATGTTGTTTCCATATCGGTGTACTTGGTCACCGATGGCAAGCTGCTGCTAGATGCACTACCCCCCCCCCACACACACACACAAGAGATATCATGCACACACAATGTTTACTCAAGCGCGCGATTGAGCGCTGACAGACACATTCGATGGCCCGCCGTGAGCGTTAACACGCCACTTCCTTTCCCCCACTTACTCCAATCACCCCCTCCTCCTCCCTTCTCGGAAACATACCGCAGCGGCATAGTCTCTGTGAATCTAGGATGGACGCCCGAGCAAGGCGTGCCCCGCGCTGTATCCCGTATCGACCACGCCACCGCGTCCCGCCTCTTTCCGGAATCACAGCGCATGCTGTGGCCCCTTGGCTACCTGCCTGCGAGTGGGGTGGCACACTTCTTGCGGCCCCGTGGCGTACCCTGGAGGGATGTCGTGGAGGCCCATATAGAGGCGAAGACGGACGTGCGGCACAAACTGCAGCGTGACTTCGCAGCCGACTACGCACTGTGGGCCAGGGGTGCCGCGGTAGAGTTTGCCCGCACGCGGTCAGAACGGGAGAGGCGTCTCGTCCGGCGGTGGAGCTCACGGGACCGCACGGTGCGTGATACAGACGTACGGCAGCTCTTTGGCCTGTTGCCCTACGCCCCTCCACGATGCACCGAAATGCGCGAGCCCACGCTCAGCATCCAGAAGCCGTCCCCTTCGTCCTCACGGGTCGAGAACGGCACACCGCCACGCCGCCCGTCACAGACACCAGCTGCGACGCCGGGGTCGGCCCCGATGCCCTCCACCGCACTTGGAAAGGATGCGTTTTATGAATTTTCGCCGTATGCGGCGACACAGGCCTACGCCATGATGCCTGTAGAGGGTCTCGCGTCTGACCGCTCCACGGTGCACTTCCGCACCTTTCCAGAGCTACGCAACGTGATGTACACGGACTTTGACCCCCTCGGACCGCTACGCGCGCTGACGCACTACGCTGGTGACGAACTGGTCTATACAACGGAGTTGGTGCAGAGTATCGCATTGTACCTCCGCCGTCGCCTCGATGTGCTCCGGCAGGCAGAAGAAACCTTCGTCGCCTCGGCTGCACCCCAGAGCGACCGCGACCTACGCTTCTCGGAGAACACTCCCATCGTAGCCATCTTTGGGAACGGCAGGCTAGCCTGGGCAGTCAACAGTACAGCGCTCCTCCCATCCCACATGCGGCCAGTGCAAACCCCCGAACAGGCTGCCCGCCGCGAACGCCGAAGGCAGTGTCCACTACCGGAGGAGCTGATCGACGTACTGAGTGCCGATTTTCGCGCTGTCTTCCCGAATGAGGTACTCTCCGTAGGCGATGCCTTGCGAAAGTACAAGCCTGGTATCGTGCTCGTGGAGCCGCACATCGACCGCGACTGGCTCTGCAACATCCGAGGTTTTTACACAGTGCGCGAGGTACTCGTGCTGGGTCGCGTGGACTCTCCCGGTCTCGCCTCCTTCGCCTACCCGTTTCTCTCCTTCGGTGTCACCCCAGGTCCACAATCCTACTGGACGTACAACGACAGCTTGCAGCGTGTCACTGCCTCCACACGTATTCAAATGCCCATGGACCCGCCCCATCAAGCGCAGGGCTACGCGCGGTATGTTATCGATGCCATCTCTGCCTACTTACTCGCTCCATATGACTGTGCGGCGATAGGACGACAGTATCGGTGCCTCTCCTTCCGCCGAGAGACATGTCCGGTGCTGCACGCACCCCGCGATGACCAACCGAACATATGTAGTGTACCGGCGAAGCTCTAGCAGACGCGGCACGGTCTCCACCCGCTCCATCAT